>OZ004705.1:154633552-154743551 GCA_963924515.1 Vespertilio murinus | reverse complement strand
AGCATCTTTATGGGCACAAATATAGACATTGCTTAGTATCTGCAGGGGATTGGTTCCAGGACCCACTTCAGATACCAAAATCTGAGGATGCTCAAGCCCTTATATTAAAGGATGCGGTATTTGCATATAAGCTATGTATTCTCCCATATAACTTAACTCATCTCTAGATTACTTTATAATATCTAATATAATACAAATGCTTTTTAAATAGATATTATACTATATTATTAATGAAATAATGACAAGATTAAAAAGTCTGCATACATTCAGTACACATGTACCATCATAGGCCTAACTACATAGTATGTCATCAACACTATGATTTTCTTAACACATTAAGTGCCATGTCAATCACTGGTGACTGACACTATACTTTCCATCTAGAAGCCAAAATAGGTTGAGTGCTTAACGTGTTAAAATATATTTTTGATCCATGATTGATTGAATTTATAAGTATTGAAACTGCCTACAAGACCGAATTACTGGGGAAAAAAAGAAAGAAAAAAAAAAGCTAAGAAAAATATGAACACCATTTTCCTCCAAAGTAACATTTCGTTAAAATGGTGGCCTATAAAGCAAAAGTCACGGTCCATTCTCACAATGGCCCATATACTATAACCCATAGAAATATTCAATAAATCTAAATTAAGGCAGATTTCCCAAAAGTAACATGATTCCAATTATATACACCTTTGGACACTACAAGTACAGTAGCTTTTTCAGCAAGCACTAAATATAATTTACTTATGACCACAAAAATTAAAGATTAAAATAGCTTTTAAAATAAAGGGTATTGAACCATATATTACAGTCTTTGCCTGGGAATCAAAATGATTTTAAATAAAGCCAATCATTGGAAAATATATACATATATAAAAGCCTAAGCAACTGAATGACCAAACTACCAAAAGACCTGTCGACCAAACGACCAGTCACTATGATGCGCACTGAACACCAGGGGGAAGACACTCAACATAGGAGTGGTCATTGTGCTCCCACAGTGGGAGCGCTGCTCAGCTGACCAACGGGCACCAGACACCAGGTTCACAGCCTGCAAGCGTAGCTGTGATGGTGTGAGCCCCTCCGGCATCTACGGCAGCACTACCATGCACCAGTGACAGGTACAGCAGGACTGGGATGAGCTGGAGTGGTGTAGCGCCCGGCTGGGGCTTGGGCCCCTTCCCTGCTGCCTGCCACTTGACACACTACTACATCTTTGGGGGGATGTTGGACTGCCCATATAGGACCCATCCCCAGCAGTCAGACAACCTCTAGGGCACACTACTACATCTTTTGGGGGATGTCGGACAGCCCATATAGGACCCATCCCCAGCAGTCAGACATCCCCTAGGGGTCCCGGATTGTGAGAGGTTGCAGGCAGGCCGGGCTGAGGGACACCACTGGTGCATGAATCTGTGCACCAGGCCTTTAGTTTTTAACATTGTAGCTAGCAATATTTTATCATTTCAGAAATTTTATGCCAATTTATTACAAATTTGACAAAGACATTACAAATTTCTTTTTAAAAATCATAAAAAGTTATCTATTAAACATGTAGACCGATGTAAAACTGCTCATTTTAAAGATATGTTGAGATTCAGCTTCTTGAATCCTCTGAAATCTCTGCATTCCAAGTGTGTCCACTGAGGCCATTCAGACATTTGGCCCAGACTTCAAAAATAAGAATCCATCTATATTTCTCAAAAAATTTTCTAACTATCCTGGAAATGGAAACATAATATACTGACAAAGAAGCTGGAATCAATTCTGTATAATTGCACTACTACATCCAAAAAAGCTTTGATTCTCATTAGGATCAATAATCTTCATTTCTCAAATATTTATATTCTTTCTTCTCTTATTGTCCATTTGCCTCTTATAATAGAATCAAAATCATTGTAAATGGATAGATACATATAATAATTTAGTGTATTAACAAAAATAATGCTCATGCTGGTAAGTTGATAGTTTTCTAAAACCTTAAAAGGAAAGTACAATTGATCCTAATTTTTCATGGATTCCATATTTGTAAATTTGCCTACTTGCTAAAATTTATTTGTAACCCGAAAACCAGTATTCACAAGTGATTCACAGTCATTTGCATTCATGGACAGAACAGAAAAAAATTTAACTTGCCCAATGAGCATGCATGTGTCCAGCTGAGGTTGAACAGGTTTCAGCTCTCAGACTACACACAGGTGTCTTTCCCAAGGTCTGTTTAGTGCCAATTTTTCACATTTTGCGCCTTATGTTGGTTATTTCACTATTTAGTGCTTAAGTGCAATCTAGTGTTCCTAACTCCAAGAAGTTTGCATTGTGCCTTATGAAGAAAATGCTTATGTTATTCAGGAATAAGTTATAGTGTTGTTGACTGGAAGTTTATTGGCATTGAATCAACAGTACATGTTAAATAAGGCACCTTTAATTTAGAAACACAAATAAAACAAGGTAATATATTGATCAGTTGATGAAAATATTATGACCAGATACTCACAGGAACTGAATCCTGTATTTCCCTTAAAATCAATGGTCTTACATTCACAAAATCAATGTCCATGGCAATATATAAAACATTACAGGCCCAGTGCATGAAATGTGTGCACTGGGGGGGGGGGGGGAAGAACTGTCTCTCAGCCCAGCCTACATGCTCTCCCATCTGGGACCCCTTGGGGGACATCTGACTGCCGCTTTAGGCCTGATTTTATAGGGATCAAGCCTTAACCAGTAATTGGACATCCCTCTTACAATCCGAGACTGCTGGCTCCTACTCCTGGTCTGCCTGCCTGCCTGGTTGCGTCTATCCACTCCTATATGCCAGCCTGATCACCCTCTAACCACTCCCTTGCTGGCCTGTTTAACATAACTGCTCCCCTGCTGGCCCGATTGCCCCCAGCTGCCCTCCCCTGCAAACCTGGTTGTACCCCAACTGCCCTCCCCTGATGACCTGATCTCTCCAATTGCTCTCCCCTGACAGCCTGATCTCACCCCAACTGACCTTCCCTGTCAGCCTGATCACCCCTAACTGCCTCTACCTGCCTGGTCACCCCTAATGCCAGCCTGCATTTTCCCCAAATTGCCCTTCTCTATCAGCCAATTTGGTCTGATTGGTCAGTTTCTATGCCAGTCAGCGTCAAAAGTTCTGACTCCTAGGCAACCATTGGCCCCTCAAAATTCACCCAGATTTGGTTCTGATTGGTCAATTTCTATGCCAGTGAGGATCAAAAGCTGCACCTCCTAGGCAGCCATCGGCTCCTCACAGTTCACACGGATGTGGTTCTGATTAGTTGGTTTCTATGCCAATCAGCATCTCTGGGCCTATCAATGGTACCTGATCAAAAAGGTGGGGCTGATCAACAGCCCCAGTGGAGGCCTGGAGAGAAATGGAGGTGCAGCTGCTGGCCAGGTCCAGAGAGAAAGAGACAGGCAAGTTCTGATCAACAACTGCCACAGCTAAAGATTAGACCCTGCTTCTCTCTTTAGGCCTGTCTCTGGGCCTGATTAACAGCCCCATCAGTAGTCAGTGCTAGGTTACTGGGCCTACAGCCATGGCAGTCAGTGCTGGCTGCCATGGCAACCCAGCGTTGACTGCAGGACTGATTTCCAGTTGGTTGAGCTTCTGGTTATTGTGGATGTGATGGACCCAGGGTTTTTATATATTAAGAGTAGAGGCCAGGTGCATGGCATTCATACACTTGGGGGTTGGGGGTGGGGTCCCTCAGCCCAGCCTGTGCCCATTTGCAGTCCAGAAACCCTTGGGGGATGTCTGACTGATGGCTTAGGCCCACTTACCACAGGGAGTGGGCCTACGCTGTAGTTGGATATCTATAGCACTGCTGCAGACCACTGCTGAGCTTGCCAGCTATGAGCCCAGCTTCTGGCTGAGCAGCACTCCCCCTCAGGGAGCACACTGACCACCAGGGTGCAGCTCCTGCATTGAGCATCTGCCCCTTGGTGGTCAGTGAAAGTCATAGTGACTGGTTGTTGGGCCATTTGGTCAATTTGCATATTATCCTTTTATTATATAGGAATTATATAGGATAGCTACCATAAATTATAAGAATTGACCATATGTATTTTTTATATAAATTTTCTGAGGGGAGACTGGAATTGTTAATATTATTGGTTTCTTTATTAATTTACAAATTCAGTATTCATCACAACCCAAAACTCTTGTATGCTATTTTCTGATGCATTTCTTATAAGAAACATATAAAATATATAAGAATTCTCTCAATATTTTTAGGTTGCCTGAACATTCCAAAATGCTAATTAATGAGGACTATCATTTGACAGGAATAATAATTATCTTTCAAATGTTTTGATTTGCTTTTATTTAGGTTTTATTAAGTTGTTGTTGTCATATCATCTTGACCTATTGACCTATTAAGAATTCTTCTATATTTTTATGTTAAACAGCATAAGATAAAATATTTGTTATATATAACTACATTGAACCTGACAGTGTGTGTGTGTGTGTATGTGTGTGTGTGTGTGTGTGTGTATTTGCTTTATATTTTTATTTGCAAAAATATATATACATGGAAAGCACAGGATTTGATTGGAAAGTCTGTAAGGAGGATTCTCTGAAAGGTCAAAGGCCTCTAGAGGTTCCTTACTGAAGGCAGCAGACCCTGCTTTGACTTTTCCAAACAAGTCTGAGCCTCTGGATGTTTTGCTGGAATCTTTATGTTTATTTTTTATACATCCTTGCTTAAAGACACTACAGACACATGTGTCTTCTCAAGGATGCTTACCATGCTGATTATATCTAATAGTTTATTTTAGTTCAAGCTGTTGTTACAATAAAATCCTAAAAAAGGCAGGCAAATGGGACTGTCTGGTTCCTTTAGCCAGCCAGTCCCTTAGCCCTCTCTTTCACAGAAGGATGTGTTGGAGTAATAATTCATCCATTGCTCAAGATCTGCTTGTCAGTCCTGGCATATATGCTTTCTATATATATATATATATATATATATATATATATATATATATATATATAATTACTTCAGATAAATTGGATGATAATTATATATTTGTTATAGAAGTAATCTGAATAAAACAACTATTTCAATGCTGCTAATAACCAGAATTGAGATAAAAGTTGAATGAATGAAAAATAATGATATGCTAATGGTATTTTATAACATCAGAAGTTTACAAGTACAACCAACTAAAATAACTTCATTTGCAAGATACAAATAAATTGTTTCAAGTCCTTGATCCAAGTTATAAGAGACATGTGGATTTTTCAAAGTCTAGCCTGTATTTGGTTATGAATTGTCATGCACTTTGACATGATATTGACATTAATAGTCAGAAAGATAGATATAACATTAAATGTTAAAATAAATATGTACATAACAATACAACTGCATTTAATCTGAATATATTTGGAAACAAAAACCCAGCGAGGGGTAAAAAAGGAAAGGCCATGAGTTAGCACAGGTAGCAGAAAACGGGGGCTGTGGCAAGTCTAGATCTTCCATGTGAGGCTCAGATTGAGGAGGCTGGCTTGGACCAGGGTCAGGGTAGAGAGTGTTTGTAGCGATGGTGATTTGAGCACAGAATATTAATCTTGTCTATCTGGAAATATTATGCCTGTATGCATTGTTTTCATTTAAGAGGGACCTTTACTTATCTGAAACAGTCCTGCCTGGGATTCTTACTGTAATTTGTCATCCATAGTTGGCCAGTCAGCAAGCAACAGAGCTTAAGAAGCAGCATTTGTTGTTCCACAAAGGTTTCTGGGTAGTTACACTACCATCAGAGCTGTCATAAAAACCAAGAGCACTGATTTAAATTCTTCGGTGTGTTACTTAATTACCTTTTTAATTAGGATAAAATGTCTTTTCACCCTCTCCTATTTGAATACCACCACCCCGGCTTTCGGGGCCAAGTTATAAATACACTGCAATGAATAGCTCCCGCTCCCTCCCCCTTTTTCCCCCACTGAGCCAGCTGTTCCTGTGTGTTCAACTGTCAGTATCAGAGCTGCAGAGACGCTCCGAGTGCTCCCTAATAACTCGGGAATCGGTGCTGCTCATCGCTGAGGCTGACAGCTGAACACAACTCAGGGGAACTGAAAGTGCAAGAGGAGCAGAAAGAAGAGAGATTGATTCTTTGAGATGCAAGGATAAAATGCCTACAAAAATAGCCATGATCCTGCTGGGTGGGTGGTGGAGATGAGGGCCCACAGATGTATTAGGCAAAGTGGGAAAGGGAATTAAACCTTGAATTTGAAAGTCTAAGGAACAATAATTTACAAGAAATGCCTTATTTATTTTCATGGAAACATATCATCTGGGTGGAGAGAATTAGAAGAAATAAATCTCTTTTGTCATCTGGGACAGCTGAGTGGCATAGATGACTGAAGGTGAGGGCCATTTGCCAGAGAACTAGGTTTTTCTTTAGGAAAGAGATTGCCGGGCTGAGCTCATAGCATGGTTTCTATGAGAGCTTCTGGGATTATAAAACATCCTAACAAGATGAACCCTGAGATACAATTTTTAAAAATATTTTTAACTAGAGGCCCAGTGCATGAAATTTGTGCATGGAGGGGGGTTCCTCAGCCTGGCCTACACCCTCTCCAATCTGGGACCCCTCGGGGGATGTCCACAGGGATTGTGCCTAACCTGGCAGTTGGACATCAATCTTGCAATCCGGGACTGCTGGCTCCTAACCACTCACCTGCCTGCCTGCCTGATTGCCCCTAATCTCTCTGCCTGCCAGCCTGATTGACCCTAACTGCCTGTGCCTTGGCCCCCAGTTTGGCCTCTGTCTGCAGGAGGTGACCTGGCGGATCAGGGGAAGGCACTGCTACCCTTACACCACTGCTGCTGCCACTGCCAGACTGAGCCTCAGCCCTTCCAGTTGCTGTGGCTTTGTCTGGAAGTACATCCAGAAGATGACCACTCTAATTAGCATATTACCCTTTTATTAGTATAGGTTTGGGGACCATTACAACCACAAAGAATTTAAAGAAATCACATGGTTCTGGCCATTTTGGCTTAATGGAGAGGACATTGGCCTGTGGACTGAAGGATTCCAGGTTTGATTCTGGTCAAGGGCACATGTCTGAGTTATGAGCTCGATACCAGGAGGGGGCCTGTGGGAGGCAGCTGATCAGTGATTCTTATCATTGATGTTTCTATTTTTCTCTCTCTCCTTTTATCTCTGCAATCAATAAAAATATTTTTTAAAAAGAATAAAAGAACACACATGATCTTCACTTTGGGCTTTGTCATTTCACAATATCTTTTGTGCAGTATTTTAACTTCCCTCAACTATCTTTTACCCATTCTTAAAATGCAACCTATTTTGGGGAAGATGATCAGTATAATGATTCTAGTGATAAAAGTTATTTTTGGAGGGGGTGGGGTCGTGAAAATATTGAAAAATGGAGCATGCTGATAGTTGTATGATTTTGAATTTACTTTAAAAAACAAGTTCATTGTACACTTTAGGTACATGAATTATATCTCAACAAAGCTGTTCTTTTATTTATTTTTTAATAAAGACCAGTCTTATAATCAATTGCAGATGTTTGCAGAGGCTTACTGAGTCCCAAACCATGGCTGTGACGCCCAGTTGCCTCCAGTCCTGGTGGATATGGATGGTGTGGTTTGCAAAGAAGGTGGCAAGAGGCTTGTGGAATTTCTACAACCCCATTCTAGTGGTCTCCTCATAGGGCACCATGACCATTTCCACTGTGCCAGCTCTCTGCTTTCTCTAACCTGTTGGGCAAAAGGATCTTGCATATACTGGCCAGAAACTGCATTCTCTCTTAGGTGGCCCAAATGCTTTTTCTTAAGGTTGTTTATGGATTCAAAAGAATAAACAGGAATGTGGAATTTTTTTTTTAATTCCTTTTACTTGATTCTTTCAGTCTCATGGGATGTGAGGTGTGGCTCTGAATTCATCACAAAGGGTGTCTTTGGGCAAAAACACCCAGAACGGCAGAACTCCTTCAGGATTCCCTACACACTTCGCAGTCAGGACTCAGAGGGGCGTGTGGGTGAGAGAGGCGGCGGTACCAGCACAGGACCTGGGAAAAGGTAGTGCTTTCTATGCTGCCAAGGCCACGTGGACTACAGCTGCACCCACCGAGGTGGGCAGGGTATTTCTGCTGTTTTGTTTTGGTTTGGCTTCCACCCCATCAGCCATGGATCTGTTCCTACACTGAGATTGTGAAGGTTCGATGGTCCTACTTTTTGGTGGATAGTGGATGCACTCCCATCTCCCGGAGACTGGCAGTTAGACCCTGGTGGCTTCTGAGACTCTCTTGAGGAGAACCTGGCTCTAGGTCCTGATAGATTCTGTCATCCTCAGTTAGGAGGCCTGCGTGGGCTAGGGGCTATCCCAGTTTGAAAGCCGGCCATGACCCCAGTCCTGGTGGGGGTCTCCTCTGGAGTGCTGACCAGCCTGGGCAAGGGTCTCCTGTGGTTTGGAGGTTGGCCACACGCCCAGTCCAGGCAGGGGTCCTCTCACGGGGACCTTTCGTCCCACTCCCTCAGCTCCCTAGCTGACATTTGGTCAAGCCTCTGGTCATTTTGGACATGTTGGACCCTGGCTCTTTATATATAAAACTTCACATGACATAAAAATTTCTGTCTTAAACATTTTTAAGTGTGCAATTCACTGTTATTAATAAGTACATTCATATTGTTGTTCAGCTTTAGTTCCAGAATTCTTTTCATCTTGCAAAATTAAAACTCTGAACCCATTAAAAAATAATGCCCCATCATTTTCTACACCCAGCTCCTGCTACCCACAATTTTACCTTCTTCCCCTTTGAATTTGACTGACTACTTGAGGTACCTCATATAACTGAAATCATACAGTATTTTTCTTTTTGGCAACTGGTTTATTCCACTTAGCATAATGTCCTTAAGGTTCATCCATGCTATAGTATGTGCCAAAATCCCCCCCTTTAAAATACGGAATTGATTATCTATCCATCCATGTGAACACTTGGGTTGTTTCCACCTTTAGGCTATTTTGAATAAAGTTAATATTAACTTGGCTGTTCAAATTTATTTTTGAGATCCTGCTTTCATTTTTTTTAAAATATATACTCCAAAGTGGAATTATTGGATCATATGATAATTCTATTTTTAATGTTTTGAGGAGCCCCCATACTGTTTTCCATAGTGTCTGTACATGTTTATCAGTCATGCTTTTACATGTTTATCAGTCATGCTAAAATGTTCCAAAGATTCTTTACATTTCTGCCAATACTTGTTGTTACCTGGTTCAGTTGATAGTAACCAACCTAATGGGTATCAGTTTCCTCAGATACAATTTACTCTGGCTTCTTTATTTTGCAGATAAAAATGGTGAGCCAGAAAAACTGTCTCTATCTGTGTAGTTAATAGCAATGCTGGAATGAGAAGCTAAGTATCTTGGTCAACTTGAATTCAGGCCTTCATAGCGGTCCAGGTTGTGTTTTGTTTTGTAAACGACAGTCAACAATGCCTGTAATGAACTGCAGTTGTTCCTTAATTTACTCTATCTGCACACACAGATATATTTTGAGACCATGGTTCTGGACTCCTGAAGAATATCTAGTCTAAATAGGAAAATTGGGGGAACATAAAACAAACTCAAGAGGAGCTACCATTTCATCACCAGCCAATCGACAATGGTCATAGTGCATGTAAATGCTGAGGGCCTTTGGCGTGATGAGGGAAGAAAGCAGCAAAAAACTCCTCTGGCAATTCTATATTGCAGCTAAAACTTCACAAAATAGAGTCTACAATGTAGAAAAACACATGCTAATATCAGATGCTAAATTATAAGAAATCAAGTTAGCAAAAAATGTGTACTGTGAAAATATTATTGTTGTTCTTATTAATGTGTGTCTGTAGGAAAAAGATAATATGGAGATACTAAAATGTTATCTTCGGGTTTTAAAAATCATTTGTTCAACCAAAATTAATAAAATACCTACTGCAAGAGGAGGATTGAGGATATAGCCCAGAACAAGACAAATAAGGCTGTCTTGGAGTGTCTTTTCCACTGGGAAATGAATTAACCATGTTTATGCAGTTCAGGGGAAAAACAAAACAAAACATTCAAGGCAGAAAGAACAAGCCCCAAGTCCTAGGAAATAGTAAAAACTAGAACAGAGTGGTTCAATGAGGCGGGAACTTACGTCCCAAGACTTGATAAGAAGTTCAATTTGACTAAAAGAGTGAAAGATGTTAGGCCACAGAGAGACATAGAGTAATTTATTTTTTTCTCTGTTTTCCCCCAAATATGTCAATATAAAAATACATACCACCTTTATTACAAGATAAGGAATATTTTTAAGATACAAAGGAAAATGCTTTCTTCATTAATTTGTGTTTTAAATAAGGTTTAGAACAGGGTGGGGGATAAATTATTAAAAAGCCAGATTATTACTATACTTATGGAATTCCATTGTGGCCCTAATTTTAAAGTCATTACAGGTTCTCAGCACTTATAAACTTGTCCCCTTGTAGTGAAGAGGAGGGAGATGATATTGGATGACTCCTGAAGGGTTATCTAAGTAAGTGATAGGAGTTAGTAATGTCATTGGGTGCCGCTGTCTCTTAGGTATTCCTGGTCCTTATAGGTTAAAACCAAGCACATCCCTCAGTCACAAATTGTGAATGCACTGGGTAACTTTTGGGTGGCATGAACTTTTGATGTAAGAAAATATTATGTTTTCTACTCACCAAAGAAGGAACATTTATGAGTCATGTAAATAATAAAAACAAAGAAAGTGTAAATGTGCAATATAAGGGATAGCAATTCAAAGTCATGGTAATAAGCACAACAATATTCAAACAAGACTGGTCCCTGTTCAGGCCCAAATTGTACAATGAATGCCCATGTGCTAGTAACTGATGGCTGGGTGAACCCAAACAAAGACCCCAAGTTTGAATCTAAAATCTCCTTTGCTGTAATAACATTCTGTGAAGCTCTAGAGTTATACTTCTCTGACTCCTAGACTCAGTTATAAAGCCAGTACACAATCATCTCTAAAGCAAATCCCGTGAGACCAAGAGAGGGACTAGGCAATTGGGATTGCGCAGCAATTTCAAAATGAAATTTTATCTGATAGGTTCATTTTTTATATTGTGCATTTGATTATTTTACTTGTGTTATTTTCTTATAATTTTGGAAAGGAAATAATTAAGTAAGGAGTTAAAATGTAAGCAATAGGCATCAGAAAATGTGTAAACATTTCTGTCATCATAGGTGCTGTTGTATGTAGAGACCACTGACCAGTGCCATTGGCCTCACTCATAAATCGCTGAAATAGTTCTTTTTTGAAGGGAAATAATAGAGTATTAAATCAATGCAAAGGTATGAAAATGAACTATGGCTCAAGCTGAGTTTGTAGGGTTGTTTGAAAGGATATTATGATATTGGATCAGTTTAAAATATATGTGTGAATTCCCATATAGTCTTAAAATCAGCCCTAATGCTGACATTCAGTAAAATATGAAAAGCTTATATCTGGATAAGTGAAAAAATATGAATAACTTTTAAATGATATGATCAGTCATTAAAGCTTAATTTTTAAATCAATTATGGGAATAAATAGAAATCTTTAAGTAATCAACAATTCATGATCAAAAATGATTTTCCAACAACCTCTTTTCTCCTTATTCAAAGAAATTGCAAGTCTTATGAAGTCTGCATTTTTAAAATGTCTGGTTCCATTACCTCTGCTTTATCTACCATACCATTGCCTCATCAATGCATAACTCATATCTGTGAGAAATTATACACATCTGAATAAGCCATTTATCTTTTCAATGTCCTTCAAATTCTATTCCTTCTAAGAAAATAAAAAGAAAGAAATCTTTAGCTTGGTATGTAGAATAAAACCTGCTATGACCTGGCTCCTCTCTCAATCTCTCTCTCTCTCTCTCTCTCTCTCTCTCTCTCTCTGTCTAGTCTCATCTTTTGTCATTCTCCTCTCATACACCTACATTCCAGGTATATGGGATTAATTAACAACTATTTTGTTGAGAACCTTTATGTACTAGGCTGGGCATGTGGTGGTCCTTGCCTTCAAATGCATTACTCTGTAGGATATAAGAAAGATATTGAATAAATTATAGTTTCATATTCTCAGAGAGCTATACAGCAAAAATAAATGACAATTTAACATATAATAAATACTCAGCCGAAACCGGTTTGGCTCAGTGGTAGAGTGTCGGTCTGCGGA
This sequence comes from Vespertilio murinus, assembly GCA_963924515.1. NCBI lineage: Eukaryota > Metazoa > Chordata > Mammalia > Chiroptera > Vespertilionidae > Vespertilio > Vespertilio murinus. The sequence goes on along the minus strand of OZ004705.1, from coordinate 154,731,346 downwards.
CTGAAAGGTCCCGGGTTCGATTCCGGTTAAGGGCATGTACATTGGTTGCGGGCACATCCCTAGTAGGGGGTATGCAAGAGGCAGCTGGTCGATGTTTCTCTCTCATTGACGTTTCTAGCTCTCTCTCTCTCTCTCTCTCCCTTCCTTTCTGTAAAATATCAATAAAAAATAAATAAATAAATAAATAAATAGTCAGTGAGGGGAGAGAAGCCTTTGAATACAAGGCCATGGAAGGTCTCATGGAGTGAGTACTATTTGATCCATTTGAAGCATGGAGATAGATCTTTTCACTTAGGGGGACGGGAAAGCCGAGTCCCTAACAGAAGGAAAGAGGGGACTGAAGCAAGATGAACAAGGTGTCCCATGGTAGATGCCTGTAGAGACACAGGAAGTTGCCAGGTCCTAAAAAAGCTTTTAGGTCATGATGGAGAACTGGGCTTGAGCAGTAAGTGGAGATACATTTGAGAAAGGAGTGACATGAAGTAAACTTTTTCAGATCTCACTGCAGGACACTGTGGCTCCAGAATGGCAGCAGAGGCGCCACCGGCAATTCTATATTGCAGCTAAAACTTCACAAAATAGAGTCTACAATGTATAAAAACATTGTGCTTTCCTGCTCATGCAATACCAATACAAAGAATATTTGCAACCAAGAGACTTTGTTTTTTTTTAGTTTAATTTAATTTTATTATATTGATTTTTTACAGAGAGGAAGTGAGAAGGATAGAGAATTAGAAACATCAAAGAGAGAATCATCCATTAGCTGCCTCCTGCACACCCCCCACTGGGGATGTGCCCGCAACCAAGGCCCATGCCCCTGACCAGAATCGAACCTGGGACCTTTCAGTCCACAGGTCGATGGCTCTATCCACTGAGCCAAACCGGGTTCGGCGAGACTTTCGTTTTAAGTCCCAAATTATTCTCTTATCAAGTAGATGATTGGGGGACTGCAAACTTGGAAGAGAGAGAAGGATCCAAGAAGCGCAGTCTGGCAGTTCCTGCAGAAGGGGCATTCACCTTGGAGCTGGACGGAGGACAGCAGCCAGGTACCATGGCTTTTGGCTTTCCATTTCATAAACCTCTCAGCCAGGAGCTTTCTTCATGGGTCGGTGCAGAAATAACAATGATACTAGGAGGCAAATCATAGTAGCCACATTTAACTAACTGCTGTCCATAGAGTATTTGTGATGGACACCTTTATCATCTCATCTCGAATGCTCTCGCAACTCTGCAAGGCTCATAATTTTCTCTACTTTAGAAATAATAAACTTAGCGGGTTTGAAATGTTGAATGTCATATGGCAGAGGCAGCACTCAAGCTTTGGTCTTGCCTGACTTTAAAGTTCACTTTCTTTTCATTACATGTGTCAAAGAGGAAGGTGCTTTTTGTTTGTTTGTTTTGGGGTGTGTGTGTGTGTGTGTGTGTGTGTGTGTGTGTGTGTGTGTGTGTTTGGGGGGGTGGTTGTGGTGTGTTTTTTTAGAAGAGAATATAATTAAATAACTTTCCCCCCTCTTAACCTCTATAGCACTTTAAAGACAAAACGTCATCCTCAATGTCTAAGTCAGAAAAATAAACAAGTAAACACGGTTATGGAAAAATTATAGAAAAAAAATTAATAAGTAACTTGAAAAGAGGAGAAAAAACACACATTCTTCCCTAACATTACATAAAAGGGAGATCAAAAAGTGGTTTGTCCTAATTGGAATCTCCCGGGTGGCAGCACCAGCTGGCAAGAAAATGCCTCTGAAGTAGGTGAGTGTCATGCTTCCTCCCTGAAGTCAGGCAGAGCCCTGTCGGTGTAGTTAGCATGGCTGCCCCAGGGGCCACCAGCAGGACATGAAGAAAGAAGACCAAATCCCGTACAGCGCGAAGCCAAAGGACAACTTACATTCTCAAAACTGGTCATGGCAGTCCTGGTGGTGACGAGAGCAGTCCTGCCGAGGTGGAGACAAAGCCTGTGTGACTGGAGGAGAGGCGCTGATGGCCTCCATCACCTCTAATTTAGCCCCTACCGAGAGGGCCGCATAATTCTGGTGCTGGAGAAGGAGGCCTTGAAATGAAGCACCAGACCCACAAACAGTGCATTGACATTTGTAATGTATGCAGCTCTATCCCTCGCGTTCACCTTTTATACTTCATTAGTGAAGAATCAGAGCAGGAGAGTCAAATATCAGAGCAGACATTTCTTCTGCTGAGTGCTGATAGCTGCCTTGGGAGAGGAGAAGCAGGAATGACATTAACACAGATAGAGGACTGGTGCCCAGGTGAATTTTTTTTTTGGCAGGGAAAGTTTTAATCAATTGAATGGGCATGGGCTTTAGAGTCAGATATAACTAGATCTTATGGGGTTCCTAGCTATTCTGTGACCATAGGCGACTTGAGTTATACTGAATCACAATATCAATGTTTACAAAAGGAGAATAATAAACAATTTATAACTTATTTGGAAATGTGCTTACCAAATAGATGGTGCACAAGAATTATTTGTGTGTTTTCCCTTATCTGCATAATTTATTGTAGCAAAAAGGGTTTAGCCATAAAAAAACAACAACTGTTAAATACAGCATGCTAAAAAAAACAAAACAAAACAAAAAAATCTCACTAAGGAACTATGTGTCTTTCACCGATTTATCTAAAATCTTAGTTTCAACGTCTTTCAGAGAAAATTATATTCCTCACAGTAATTATGAAACAAAAAAAGATAAAAATAATTATGAGTCTCATACACTTTATTCAGAGTTTGAGGAAAAAATATGCTGGAAAAGCCAGGTACCTGTACTCTGATTATTATACTGGTAATGTAGTTATATTCCTTATTGGGCCTAATGAATAGCAAAAATAAACACTAACCATCAGAGATATTTGAAACGTAGTGTTATTCTTTTGTAAGTTGCTTCTTCCCAAAATTTAAGATGATTTTGATGTTTCCTTAAATTGCTTTTTTGTGAGAATCATTTTTATATTGATACATACCCATCCAATTCTTAGCTTTTAGTACTAAAATGTGTTTTCTCTCTGAGATATAAATGATGTCCAAAGGCCAATCACTCAGTACAAATGTCACCATCCTCAAGATTGATTTAGCATTTCTCCACCTTGAACAGATTCTTGAATCAGTAATACTTGGAGACACCAAGCACATCAGATACACTAGTGTAATGCTTACAAAATCAATAAGTGGTGGTCTTGTGAGTCTTGTTATATCTATTTTATTGATTGAGTTTTTATTATATCTGTAATTACAGTTCAAAAATACAATTTGATGATCTTAAAAAAGTATTAACTCTTAAATCTTTTAACTATGGGGCCTTGAATTTTTCTTTCTTTTTCTCTCTCTATTATTCTATAGTTTAACTTATTCCACAACCAAACAAACAAAAACCCTCACTGAGACAGCTCTCTCTGAGGAGCAGGGGCTGGAGTAGAGGCTCTTAGTATATAATTACATATATAAAATATAGATGTCATAGTCAGAGAAGGCCAGTTAAATACATAGAGAACTACTGAGGGCTCCTTTAACTCAGAAATGTATGGAGATAAACAATTTGTTGAGCTTGATTCTTCCTACACTTTTCTAATGAGAATCATGTCTGTATATATATAATAAACCCTATATAGTGCATGGTGGGTTTTGTTGATCTTTAGTTTCTTTTAACCAAAAATTTGTGATAATGATCAGTGGCATGACTAGCTGAATGGTTCAGGTTCAATTTCACTCCTTTTCTGGTTTTCCCTCTTTCTATTTCTCTCTCTCTCTCTCTCTCTCTCTCTCTCTCTCTCTCTCTCTCTCACACACACACACACACACACACACACACACACACATAAATAAATAAAAAATAAATGAATGAATTATCAAGAATATATTTTCTGTGATCCAATGTCCTTATTATCACTTCATATGACTAATGGAACTCATTTAAAAATAGCTCAAGGTAGGTCATATATATGTGACAGCTACTTTAGAAATGGCCAATTGTCCTAATCATGATTTCACTTAAAGGGCAAGAAAATATCCTATATAATAAAAGCCTAACATGCAAATCCACCAAATAGCAGGAAGACAGGTCAAACACCTGGTCACTATGATGTGTACTGACCACCCAGGATCTGCTGCCAGCCCACAGGCCCCAGGCCAGCAAGGTGGGTGCCAGTGCCCTCCCCCCCCCACAATCACCCCACTGGTTGCCCCGCAGATCAGCCCTGATCCATGATCAGACCTAGGGACCCTACCCATACATGAATTTCATGCACCGGGCCTCTAGTTTAATTATAAAGAGCATTATCAGATGCCACTTTTTGTTGACCAAACATGGTTGAATATGGTTAGTTTCCTATATTCAAGTTAATATAATCACCAGTAATTCTTAAGTTTTTTCAACATAAAGGCCTAGTTATTTTGTTTCAATCAATTTTGGAAAAAAAAATTGATGTTGAAATTAGTGAATTGACATGCATGTTAATGTATTTTGGGAATCATCTTCCTCTAACAAAATTAATGCTCTATAGATAATGTGGATTTGTTTAATTATTTCAAAAACAAACTATACTTTATTATGAATTGGATATAAAACTCTTGTAAGCTGTTTAATTCAGATCTTTAGGGATGATGACTGAGGCTTGATACCTTAATGGTCTTTTGTCCAGTCACTGATATGTGGAATATTGTCATATTTGTAAGTGTCCCTCCCATGCAAAGCCTAGTAGTAGAACCTACAAATGTAGGAGAATAAAGTTTCATTCATCTTACAGAGTAAGTTGTTTGAAACATTTTATACCTGATTGTTAACAAATAATTGTTTAATATCTGTCTGTGTGGGTGGCAGGATTTTATCTGACACTTGCGAAGCAGTACCTATAAGACTATCTAAAATAGCCTAATAGGCCGAAACCGGTTTGACTCAGAGGTAGAGCGTCGGTCTGCAGACTGAAGGGTCCAGGGTTTGATTCCGGTCAAGGGCATGTACATTGGTTGCGGGCACATCCCAGGTGGGGGGTGTGCAGGAGGCAGCTGGTTGATGTTTCTCTCTCATCGACATTTCTGGCTCTCTATCTCTCTCCCTTCCTCTCTGTAAAATATCAATAAAATATACTTTAAAAAATAAATAAATAAAATAGCCTAATAGTTGTACATAACTAAGCTTTCCTTAGGTCACTTTGTGGTACAGTATCCTAATCTTCTAAATGTGTCCTTGACCAAAGTACAGTCATTGTGAGGTAATTGCTCATTGGTCTCTGTGGGACACTTTCCTTCCTCCCATAAGCGCTGCACTGCGTGAGTGGCTTGGTGATGTCATGGTTCATTGAATCTAGACTGAGTGTTAAAATCATGTGGATTGTGGTGGCTCTCACTGGAATCAGCATGCTCTTTAAGAAGATTTAAACCCTTTTCAACTGGAAGAGTCACTTCTTGCTCAGGGCTAGAACTTCAAAGGAACATCATTTGATCCATTTGAACAGTGATAGGAAGATGATACTCATATTGACACTATTATAATTCCTGCCTCAAAACGTGGGGTATTACTTCTTTTTTAAATATATTTTTAATTGATTTCAGAGAGGATGGGAGAGAGAGATAGAAACATCAATGAGAGAAAATCATTGATCAGCTGCCTCCTGCACAACCCCCACTGGGGATCTAGACTGCAACCTGGGCATATGCCCTCACTAGGAATCAAACCGTGGCCTCCTGGTGCATAGATTCACGCTCAACCCCTGAGACACAGTGGCTGGGCAGCATTACTTCTTTATGGTTTCATGTCCAATTTCTTGAAGGAAATATAGTTAGTATGTCTATTGTCTAAATTCTCTTTTTCAAACTATGTGGAAATGATTTATCATGTGTCATTATATCTAAATGTACTATATTTATCTCATATTAATTTTGGAACACACAAGTCCAAAATTAGTCAGAATGCAGGTTCCATGAACATCAGATTTGTCTTAGTACCAAATTAATTTATAGAAAAATTATATTTTATGAAACACTTGTATGAAATATGAAAGTAATATTAAAGAGCACAGGGAATGACCACTCTGGCCAAACCCTAGCTGCACCACATAGACAAGACCATAGCTGAATGCTACCCTTAGGAATGACTTATCTAAACCTGATAGTACGTAAAGTCTGATTGACACACGGTGATTGATAGCCAGTTTGTGCTCTGGTTAACACTTGTGTGATGGCATCTGCTACTGATAGCCACCTGGACTGCCATAGTCCAGAACAGACTTAAAAACAGGTCCCCAACTTCAGACATCGATCATTTTATTGATCCATGCTCCACACTGCCTTGCTCCACACCAGACCGCAGAATGGCTGAACCTCCAATCATGAGGCTTCAGTGGCCCTCCTACCATTGATTCGACCCAACCAGCCTGCCACCCAAAGACAGATCCACCACCACCTGCAGAGGACACCACTCTTCCCCAAGGACCCCGTTGAGTCTGAGCCCATGGCACCAGGAACCTTGTGATAATGCCCCATTTACTCTATTAGGACAAGATTCTAAGTCACTGAGGTTTGCATAACTGGTTGTAAGCTGCATAACATTAAGCAAGGCAAGTTCTTTCTGGCCAGGACAAGTCCTAGAGAGGGACCTAACTGTTAGCTGTCAACAGACTCTCAGAGACTTGAAGAGTAAGTACCTTAGTCCTAAAGGAGGGTTAGGTTGGCACACCACAGCACCACCCTTAGATTCAGTTCTTGGTTTGTTAGGTCCCCGGTGTTAAGCCCTTTTCTTTTTCTAAGAGCATCCCCTTCATCTGCTCTTGACTCAATTTCAATTTTACTAGTACCTATGATTTCTCCAGTGCTAGCTTAATTGTCTGAACTTCCCCATCTCTCTTCATAAATAAAATGAACCCTGAGGGGACAATAGTCATTAAGAGAATAGCAGGGTCTCCCATTTCTGTTCAACATCAACCCAAACTACATTCAGAACTAACTAATAAGGGTAATTTAGAGATAGTCACTGTTGAAGAGGAAAATTGAATTATTATTGTTATTATTATTATTATTTGGCTTATAGCAATCTCTGCCTCTTCCAACATAAATATGGAAACAAAGAAAAGACAGAAGAAAGAATTCAGCCATGGAAATAAGATCTCTGAGGAGTAGGAGAGGCTAAGAATGAGAGGACAGGGTAAGACATTATTTTACATGATTTAGTAAATGAAAGAAAGACTTAATGACTAAGAAGTGATCAAAGATGAGTTGACAACCAGGAGATTAGACCTTTACTAAATTAAAGAAAGGAAACTGTGGTGGGAAAAAGGAATTCAAAGCAATGTTAAATGATTTTGAAAGCATATTTCTTGGGAACCAGAGAGTGAAAAAAAAAGGAGCTGGACTGATCACAGGGCAGGTGGAGTGACTTCTGTTACAAGTAGAATTAACACGTATTATTAGAGAGTGTTCATCTTTGAGACTGTCTGTCCTCAGTGCTCCTTTGGTTTACGTGACTCCACATTAATGCAACTCATGGTCAGAGACAGCAATAAAATGATTAAGTACAGAACTAATAATACCTATGACAAAAATGTAATACTTTAAAAAAGCATACATTTCCTAAAATTTCTATATTAGCATTTGTAATTTTGACCTTTTACTTAAATTACTTGCAGGAGTATCTTATCAATTGTAACCTAATCAGTTCTCCTTTCATTCAAATTATTATTGACATGCAACATCTACCATGAAGTCTTCCCTTATAAGATTCTTTGTTTGCAGATCTATCTAATCCGAGCATCCAAATATATTGTCACTCTTACTTATCCCTACCCTGATGTTATATACCTGAACCACAGTCATGCTTGTGTAGAACTCTATTCTCTAGTTCTCCTCATTAAGCTCACCAATCCCAGAACTTGGCAGGTAGCTCTGATGTGAATGAACTATTGCAGAATAATAAAGTGACAATAATGACATAGATTTCCATTCAGAATGATATTTATTTTAAGTGTCCTTATGGCTATATTTTACAAAAAAAGAGTACACACTTCAAAAAAGTCAGAAATCCCCATAAGTGGGTATTAGTCATCCCTCAGACTTCTTCACTGTTTAATTCATTCATATCTATATTTGTTTCTACCAATAGTAATATCTACAGTATCTTTAGTTCTATAATATGCGCATCTATATCCATAGACAGAGAAGTTAAGATATACAAAAGTTCAGGGACTACCCATCATCTTTAAATACAAAAGAGCAATGATCTTCCCTAACTGTCTCAATGCAGAAGCAAGTCCCCACGGAGAGGTCTGTGAACAGAATGACAGGGCAGTGATCTTTTATTCCGAGATATCAGTGTTTCTATGAAACAGAAAGGAAAGCTCTCAAGGCCCATTCATTTTCTCTTAAACGCAGACAAACTTCACCTACCGCCTTTGGAAGCTGTGATCATATTCATAATGTCCTAGATCATTTCGCAAAGAATAAAATATAATTAGGGGCTGCTCTTACAAACACAGATCTTACAGAATCCTTTGGACAAGCAGCTTTGAAAATTCTCCTCTCGGGGGAAGTAAATTTAGTAGAGCTGTACCCAAGTTCAGTTTTTAATCCCCTCTCAATTACTATCAATGCAGCTGAATCAGGCACTACACCAAAAATTCCTGAGATAGCTTTTTAAAAATATAAAATAAAGAAGAAGGTGTTATTGCAGACAGAGGTGAAAGAAACCTTGTTACAAGAGGGACAAAAGCCCTGGAGAGAGAGAGATGAGGGCATGAAATAATGAAACAAACACTTGAAGTATCTAAAGCAGAATAGGCACTTGTGATCTTTGTTTTTGGGTTTTTTTTTTTTCCTTTTAATTGCTTAGGCCCACAGATATTTTCTCGACTTCACATATCTAGTAATGTTTAACAGATATATGATAAATAACCCAGGAGATTACCATAACATGGGAAAGGATCATCCCGATAGTGCAATATGTTTGTGAGTAGCTTCTTTCTGGGCAATTAGAAAACTCCCTTGGGTGGGAACGGGGCTAGAAGGAGTCAATGGCAGGGGCAGTGGGGCGGGGGGGGGAGAGGTTGGAGAGGAAAGGGGACATATGTAATACTTTCAACAATAAAGATTTAATTAAAAAAAAAAGAAAATTTCAGCAATGTAGCCCAGGCAGCATGCAGCAGGAGAGTTTCTGCCCTGGCTTATTGCTTAAGCATGCTTCCAGCAAATACTACATCAGCATTTAATAGCTCAAAACAATAAGGTATGTTTGTAAGACACGGACATTATTCAGCAGTGCTTCCTACTACCAGTAGGTAGATCACTGCTGTGCTTCACGTTTTCAATAAGTAAGAGGCATGTTTACTAATTAAAACGGGAAAATAAGTTTCAGAGCAGGCTGCTGCATTGAAGCAATTGCCAGAAAACTGCTTCCTTGAAAATAATAGTGCAATCTGATATTTATAAAATGCTATCGAAATTTAATAAGTAAAAATGGAGTAAACAGAAATGGAGCCATTCATCTCTTATTTACTTTCATTCCTTAACCGAGACCCACAATTCCAGCCATACCCATCCCCCTCCCCCCAAAAAATCACCTATTTTTCTGAAAGCCATAAGTGCTATTTGGAGGGGATTTCTAATATAGTGCTAAGAACACCCAGGGGAACATTATTAAAGTTGCCCAGAATGTGCATCTCGACGCACTATTTCTAGTGCGATAGCTCTGCTCTGCAGAACACATTCTGGCCCAGGCAAGCACATCAGAACCACGGTAGACTTCCCTCTGTTGACCCAGGGTTCCACGGGGCAGATCTAAATTGTTTTCTACACACCAAGGCCTGGCTCCCTTAGACATTAAAATCAAGTTTGTCTGATTACAGAGTTTTGAAGATACCTTACCAAATATATGAAAACAATGACAATCACAGTAAAGAATTGGGTCCATAAATTGACCAAACAAATAGGGGTCAGAGCTGTGATGGTAAACGTAAAATTTCCATTTTGACTCTCAAATGTTCTATGGCAATATAGAGGTGGCAAATGTTTCACGGTGAGTGCATTAAATACTTTGGACATGGAGATGCAACGGATCAAGGTTCCAAGAGTTACATGAACACACAGAAAAACACAAAATTGGTGAAGTTAAGAATTGCATGGAGTTAAGATTTTAGGTAGAGACCTGGTTCTGCCAGTTAACTACTTCTGTAACCTTGGGCAGACCATCACCATGGATCTCAGTCTTTTGGCATGTGAAACGGAATTTACATCTAGACCTGCCTCCTTGGGTGATGCTGGGGTTTAAGTGAGGTAAATTGTGCAACTAATTTAACATAGCCCCACGCTGATAATAAGTGCTCCACTGGTGTTAGCTAAGAGGTATTTTAACTGATGACTTAAAGAAAAACACAACAGACGTTGGGTTGGAACTTCCAAATATGCAACAGTTACGAAGGTCCTCGTGAAAGTGCGAGATGCAGAGAAAAGTGATGGTTGGTGCGTGTTCCTCTACAAGCCGGCCTCTCTAAGTTCCGTTTCATGGGTCTGTTCAGGAACATAATAACAAGCCACCAACACAACCGCCCTTCAATGACATGAAGGTGAGCTGCACGCAGAAGGTGGGGAAAAGGACCACAAAGGTGCCCTGAAGCACACAATGGGAGGAAACATGAAATAGCTGTTGATCACCGGAAAGTGGAAACAGCAAACAGGCAGTGCCGTGGGGGCCGTCAGAGGAGAGGGGCTCAGAGGAAGGGCGGCCGCCGAGCTTCCCAGGAGGCAGACTCACTGAACTCCTAACAGAGAGCCCCCTGGACCCTCAACCAAAGCTCTCCCCTTGTTCTCTGGCCTGGGGTACTGCTCAGGTCAGCAGGTCTTTTCTCTCCCAGTGGTTGGTGTATAGATCCAGACAACTTTTAGAGAACAGCCTGGGGGAGTGAAATGAGCAGAAGCTGTGTGTTCTCTCTCACGGTCCCACCACCTACCAGCTTGCTCGGTGAACTTCAGCAAGTCATTTGACCTCTGTCGTTGGGTAGCATGGTCCATAAAATGGGGTGATAGTGCAACCCAGCCAGCAATCAGTGCATGTTAGTTAGTGATTGTCATGCCCACAAACGTTAACACTTGGCTTATGCATTTGTATGTTTGTTTTATTTTTATTTTAGTGCAGGATCCGTGCGTAAGGCGCCTGGGAACTGCTGAAATAAATCCATCGCTGCTCCGGCCTGGGGACCCAGCAGATTTCCCTTCTCCTAACAGCGGGGAAATCATCACCACCCATCATCCCTCCGCAGTCATTTCAGCCGCGGCGGAAATCATTCCTGCTCTTTATCTTGGGATTACTTTTGCTCTGGGGAGCTCTCCAGAGCTTCAAAATTATTGGTGTGTTTGACAAATTTCCCTTTCAACCCAGACCCCATATGCCCAGACTTCCTTTAAAATTTTTATGTTATTTTTTTTTAAATCCTTGGTGACCAAAGCTTCAAGTCTTTTAAAAAAAACCCCAAGGAGAGACCGCTGTCATTGGTTTTGCCCTTATCCAAATCTGCGTGTGCTTCCTGACCACAAATTAGGTCACAGATAAGTTTGGAGCTGCCAATCAGCCTTGGATTCACCGAGCATTGTAAAGGGCTGGTGCCGCAGCGCAATCGCCAGTGTGAGCCGCAGATAACGGTGTCATTTGCATAGTTACAATCAGTTAGTGAGAGAATGCCTGAGAGGCAGAGGGGGATGCGCGGCAAATGCAAAGTCACTTTCAGATTTGCATCCGTTTCTTTGTTAAACTGGGGAACAGAGGGCCCGACTGAAAGGGGCACCGCCTCCCGTTCAGCTTGATTCTGCAGAGCTTGGGCCTACGGAGCATCGCAGCTCTTTGAAAGCGCTTTGTTATCTTCCTATGAGCCATTCTTCTCTACAGTGTCTGACATACCTAGTAGGCATTATTATCCATAATTCAGTGAAAGGGAAGTAAATCAAAAACAGGTTGAATGACTTGTTCGACACCACAGGAAGTCGCCGCGCAGGCAGAGGAAGAACCCACAGCTTTGTATCCCTCTCCATCTGTTAAGCCCCACTAGACACGTTCCTTACCTATACTCGGTAATTAGGCGAAGGGACTGGTGCCAAGTAAAGACATGGCATTGATTTTGTTCCCCCCAGCATTTCCTCTCTTTTTAACTTACTTATTTGACTTGCAAAATATTGTTTAAAAAAATGCACCACCCCCGAAAATAAAAACAAAAAAAAAGGGAGGGCCAGCTAGCGTGCATTTATTCTGAGGATGGCAGACACAAGGAGTTAATGTTTCTGAATGCTCTGGCTGGTGCTGTGAGAGAGGCTGGTAAACCTGGAGAGAATTGTGTTCTACTTAAATGACAAGTACCGGCATCTGATTGATATTCTCTGCAAAAGTTTCCCCCAGTTATACAGTTTTTTCCTTGGCACCTATGATTTATGGAATATCCTTGTATTAATTAGGCATATGCTAGTATTTCGGAAGGAGAGGTAATAAGACAATTCTCTAGCATTTTGTTGCGTAATATATACAATTTATTAAAACGCCATGATTTTAGAAACTGGAGAAAAGGTTAAACACCTTCTTCAGGTACTACAGTGGGAAATGCTGTCACGAAGGGCTAGCAATCTTCTAAATAAAAGAAGAAAAAAGGAGTAACTAACTTCTTTAGTAGAAAGAGAAGGGGGGAAAAAAGCCCAGTTAAAAACCACAGCAATCCCTGACTCAGCAAACAAAAGCAGTTGATAAATGCACCTGCTCCGCTGTCCAGAGCTGATGTAGCCTTTTCAGGGTGGCCTTATCAAGTTGAGATCTTGTTGGAGAGTAATGAACAGGAGGAAAGACCCTGCTCCCCGATTGCTCATCATTAGAGCTCCATTCACAGCTGGAGGAGGAGCAGGGACTGGGATAAATCAGTGCTTTGAACCTCCTGATAATTGGTGCTCACATCTCAGAATCTGGGTATTATTCCTGACTAAAGTATCTGCCACATGGCTGGATTGCTCTATACATTAATATGTTGAAGACAGAGTGGAGCAGGCTTTCATCCTGGCAAAGTGATTATCAGAATCGGACTACACGTGGGCCTGGCTATGTCACACTGAGCAGGCTCTCAGTACCCGAGTTCCTCACGCATGGAATGAGAATGAGGAGGGTAAACGAGAGCATACAAGAGAAGGGTTTACGTGCCACATAAGTGTAAAAGCAAACCTATATTTTGCAGAAATTTAACAACGTAAATGAAACTTGTGTTGAATGCTCACTTGTATGTAAACTCTAGGCCCATTGCAAAGGATATTTCTAAATATCACAAGAACCCTGAAGAATGGGGGGGGGGGGGTGTCAGAATGACCTGCTCATGTAGCTCAAGAGGTGTGCAGAGAGGTCTCTAACTCTGACATCTGAGGACATAGCTCCAGTGGCCCTGTTTGAAGTCATAGGAAATGCTCAAATGAGCCTCTGTTTTCGCTATCTGCCAAGGGGGTCTTGTTCAGCGCTCAGCCATTTTTTTTATTAACACAGCTACCTCCAACGATATGGAGTCTTCCTCACATTTCCTGTTTTTCCTCTGACTCAAGTGTGGCAGATGCTTGGGCATCCTGAGCCTTCCCACCACAGGTTGACAGACACCTTGCACTCCGTCAACTATAGACTCTTTGCTCCCGGAGTAGTTTTGGGGAGGGAATACTTCTAAGGGCCTGGAGACATGGGCTTGAGGTGCATTTAGTGTATGTATCAGATATTGTATCTAAATATTTTGTTATTTTTAGGGTGATTCACTCAATGATTTGTGGCAGCCACATATGTGTAGAGTCAGTTTTTCCTAGTTACTGAAATCCTTAGCTGTGATGTTTGGGAAAAATTTTCATTTCTTTAAGTCTCCAACTTCCTTGTGTGACCAACAAAATAAAAATTAAAAGAAATCTACAGTGTAAGATCTTTTGAGTATTAAATATGAAAATATACATAGAGAACAGAGTCCAGCTTCCAACACATACCAAACACTTAGTAATTGTTTTTACAAGTACATCTTTACACATGCATACAAAGGGCACACACAAGGCAAGCAGTGAGGTGGGACAGATTCTTTCTAGGTAATAAATTTACTCGTTTACAGTAGATATTACCATTCTCACCTTATCCATTAGGGAAAAGCACAGGGAGATTAAAATGGCTTCCCCAACCTCATCTGACTAGTTATTGATCAAGTGGAAATCAATTCAGAATTGTAATTTCAGCTTGTCTCTACACATAGGCTCTTTAAATTGCCATGCTTGGGCTCTCACAACACAGCCCTTTCTCGGCTATAGGATAATTACATGAATAAACAGCAAAAAAGTTAAAAAAAAAAGATTCATAAAAACTGTTTTCAACTTCAAACGGCTACCTCTTTCCAGAATTACTGGTAATTATTCATCCACTACCATGTTTCCCTGAAAATAAGACATCCTCTGAAAATAAGACCTACTTACAGGTTTCCTACTGAGTGAAATATAAGGCACCCCCCCGAAAATAAGGCCCCCAGGCTCTGTCTCAGAATGAAAATTAATTTACCATAAACTGGTCGCTAGGGCCGCCCCTACTGGCATCTAGCAACCAGTGACGTTACACGGAGTCCTGATGTCACTGCTGTGTGAATGGATAGAAATCAGCATGGAAACTTTGTGAAACTTAAACTGCAACAAGTTGTGACTTGGGTGAAGAATTCATGGGAGAAAATCACTGACAGTTGCATTGCAAATGCACTGGGAGCAGGCTACCTTAACAAGAAGTACTCATTTAAAGACAGTGCTATTGCTAAACATGAGAGATTTGGTCCACTGATTCTGAAAGAAATGGAGTCACAAGAAATTCACCAGGAAATTCAGGAATTGGATTGTTATGATGATGTTCCAGAAGATGATGACATGATTGTCATTGAGTAAATGAGTAAATTCTTGATACTGTAGGATTCACAGTTTGTCTGGTTTGTGTTGACAAATACCATACTGTATACAGGTAATAAATTTCCTTTATTTTCATTTAACAATAAATGTGTACCGTATTCTTCTTCATGGAAAAATAAGACAGCCCCTGAAAATAAGACCTAGGGCATCTTTGGGAGCAAAAATTAATATAAGATACTGTCTTATTTTCGGGGAAACAGGGTAATTATCCTGGACAAAGGATATGCAAGGTTACTTCCTTCAATTGACTTTTATTCCGGGAAAGTTACCATTCCACAGTTCTAAGTGTGTAATGGTTTCAGGGAGTGTCCCACCCTATAGGAATTGGTAATTAAAAAAATAAATAAATTATTGAAGACCCACAGGTAAAATATAAAAAAGAGAAAGAGAGAGGTCTATATTGGCAGAGGAGGTGAAGAGAAACTGGGATATGAGAAGGTAATATTTGGTTTTAACTGAGGAACTATCCTATGATGCTTATATCTCTTCCTTTTAAACAATTGCATCAAATGTGTCTCCACAGGAGTTTGTGGACTTTCTTAGATGTTTACTGATATATTCATGTATTTCATTAAAAATGAGAACTTGGGGAGGCATTATCTCTTTAAATATTCTCTCTTATCCTTTCTCTCTCTCCTTTTGGAACTCCCTTAATACATATGTTGGGTCACTTGATAGTGTCCCACCTGTACTTTAGGTTCTATATCACTGGCTGATTTTATTTAAAAAAAAATGGTTGTAGGGCAGAAATACAATTCCTTTGAGGTCATGCATACTGTAGAATTTCATTCGGTAAACCTTCCTTCCT
Organism: Vespertilio murinus; assembly: GCA_963924515.1. Lineage (NCBI taxonomy): Eukaryota > Metazoa > Chordata > Mammalia > Chiroptera > Vespertilionidae > Vespertilio > Vespertilio murinus. The sequence goes on along the minus strand of OZ004705.1, from coordinate 154,715,624 downwards.
TCAATTCTTCCTTCATTAAAGTTTTTGAGCAAATTAATTCTGAATATATATGGTATTGGCACCAATATTAGATTCCTGGATTCATACTCATTTTCTGAAGCTTGTCTTCATTTGGTGTTTCTCTGTCTTCATCTGTCCTCAATTCTAGAGCATCCCCATAGTCTGACACCAGAATAGGTAGCTACTATGGAATGGTAGATAGTTCTCACTCTTTTTATTGTCTACCTCCTGTATTCTTCATACCTTATAAGGCAAAGGTCATGGGAGTCTCACTTCTCCAGCTTACTTTGCAGCTAAGATATAGGCAAATGACTCAAGGACAAGTAATACTAGGGATTAAGCCATCAGCAACTGGTGTCCAGTTTTGGTGGAATCAGAGTCACAGGGGGTGCTGTTCGGACCCAGAAATAATAGAGTATTTGCAGCACTATGGGGTGAGAGATATTGGACAAATTCCTGCTTCTCTAGTCCATTACTTTTCCCTTCATGAGATCCTGAAACATCTATTATTATGTAATAAACTTTTTATAACCTAAATTAGCTAGATCTAGTTTTTGTTTTTTATAGGTAAGGGTTCAGCCTCAAGTTATAAAACCTATCTGTAAAACAAAGCTCACTGTTCTCAGAGTAAAAAGCAGATAACCTGTGAACCAAATTTGAAGAGGGCTTCAGAGGAAGCAATGTAAACTAATAAGAGTATCTTGATGGGTAGGTGGTGATTAATGATATGGACTTCTGGAGCAATTAATATTTCAAAATATAAGTAACCAGGCTGAAAAATTCAATAATAACAGCAATAGCAATTATGCTCTAAATTCGGTGATAATAACTGTGCTAATGTATATACCTTAGCATGCTAGGTAATTCCAACATTCAGGAAAGTTTTAAAGATAGTGCATTATTTATTTGATCATCATAAAAATTGAAAATATAATGAGGATTCCATTTCACAGTCAAAAGCACAGCTTCAGAGAAGTTACTAACTCAGAAACAAACAAGTGAGTGGCAAAAGCACATAGTCTTATATGTACTTGTCTGAATTTGATCCCTAAACCCCATTATGTCAAGACTCAATGAAGGCTTGAGTTCAACCTCAGCTCTGACAACTACTGCCCATATAATGTTTAGCCTATTTAACATTCTGGACTTTAGTCTCTCCATTTGGAGAGTAAGGGATTATAATATCTGCTTTGAAATTCTTTGGGAAATAATCTGAAATAAAATTCATAAAACCCAACACAGGTTTCTTCTTTCTCTCTTCCATTCTCTAGTCATCTCTGCAGTCCATGATCTCAAGAGAGAATGTGTTAGTTCTTTACAAAAGCAATCTCCCTCCCTCTTCTGTACACAGATAGACTACATATAACCGTTTCTATTTCTTATAGAAAGAAATCAATATCTTTTTCCCATTGTCATATTTGGGCTCTGACTCCAACTACCTGCTGTCTGATTGATATGTCCCTGGCCCAAGGGCACTGATCCTCCCTTCTCACTCCTTACCCAGTGCTGCTTGAATGCAGAGAAAAGTAGAAGCAAAGCTGGACAGAGCCCAGTCTCTGTAAATGACTGTGTGGAGTCACTGGTGGACTACACAACAAGACATAAGCCACTATTTTGCTAACTTATTGAGACATGCATTTCTATAACTCTGCAGCTAGTGACCTTAATTAATACAGAGAGGAAAATGCAAGCACACACAAATTTTGTAATTTAAAAAATTTTTGCTTCTTAAATAGTGGTTAAAGTTTCAATTTGATCGACCATGCATTTACTATGGTCATGAGTTATTGGCTCTCTCTTCAGCATGACCAAAGCCACTATTGTATAGATTTGACCTTAAACCATGATGTGAGTACACAACAACCTGAGACACAGGAAACGTGAGTAGCAAGCCTCAGGGGCATTGTTATTTCTGTAATGACCTAATACTTTGCTTCCCGAGTGTCAGATCTCCTCTTCTCCTTCCATCACATTAATGAGCCCTTGACTTCTTTTTCTCAGTTTCTTCCCGGGTTGAAATATTTTTTCTTTACAATCCAAACTTCTGAATTGATTCTCACTTTCTACCATGGGTCCTCTTTATCACAAACTCCCTAAGACCCAAGGCCTGTGACTACCTTTACTGAAGATACTGGAACTAGCCTAATAGTCAGCAAGGTGTATGGAATCAAGGCAGAGTCTTCTAATATAATGTCAATTGTACACCTGTTCTATAATTTTCTAATTTCTTCTTTATTCAAAATATGCCTTTCTCCAGTGTTCCAGGACCACCCTTCAGGGTCTGGGGCACTGGTTCCAACCACTTGCCCAGCACATCAATGCCTGACTTCCCAAAAAGAGACACTGTATACCTCTCTCCATAAGCATGAGACAATGGAATAAGTTGCTTATTTGATTACCTGACAAACAGGGAAAACTGCTTTCTGGTCCCAAGCTCTGCAATCTAGCAACCTAGATCCCCAATTCCCTTATCTGCAATTCTATGCTCTAGACTTTTAGGGACTAAAGTCCTGCCCCTGCCCTTCAATCTTTGAGGTTAAATTTCCTTCTATTTTCATTGATCACTCAGATCACAATTTTTTTTTGCCCGCATGATCAAACTTAGAAATCTGGGATTGATTTCCTAGGCCCAGCTGTTAATTATAAGTATAGAAAATTAGAAGACTCAAGAGGCCAATAGTCTAGTTGTGGGGGAAAGGTAAATATTCATACATCCTGGAGATGCCTAGTGAAATGATGATGCTATAAAATGGTTGACAAGATAGAACAAATGTTCTGGATTGGTCTAATAAGCAACAGGAAGCCATGGCAGGTAAGTTGTGGAGGAAATGAGGAAATATGTGATATATATATATATATATATATGCTGAATAAAATGACCCTGAGTGATTAGTTTTCTAAAATACACTTCATTTTAGTAGATTGCATGCATATATAATATACACGTTGAAGACAATCTAAATTATCTGATCAGGATATTTCCCCCCTGGCTGGCACTGCTCCTTTTCACCTCATTTTAAAATATATATATTTTTATCCATTTCAGAGAAGAAGGCATAGGGATAAAGAGATAGAAACATCAATGATGAGAAAGAATCATTGATTGGCTACCTCCTGCATGCCCCACACTAGGGATTGAGCCTGCAACTTGGGAATCAAACTGTGACCTCTTGGTTCCTATGTCGATGCTCAACCACTGAGCAACACTGGTCCGGCTCCTCCTTTTCATCTCTTAAAGGTATCTGAGGTTGATGTGCTGGGAAGCGGGAAATAAGACTTTTTTTTTCAAACCTCGAGGCCATCAGGCATACAGATTTCCTGCCCTACCTCGATTTTTGCTTTATCTGTGTTACTGAAGTCACTCTCTCTGCTTGAGTAGCACAAGCTTTAGCTTGAGTTTTAAAAATCCAGACAAATGAAACTCCAGTGAATCATCTCAAAGTTCAGACTCTGCCAATCAACTATGTCCTGGTTTCGTAGTTGTACATACCTGCATGGAACCCAATTACATAGGCCCCTGGGGGTCTCTTTCAACACCCTCTTCATCACTCTTCATTCAGTGGACGCTTCCTACCTCTGACCCTTAGATTAATAGTTCATGTTCAATGATCCACCTCATATCGCACACAGATCCTGGGAACCAAAAGCCAAAAGAAATTCCAGACTTCAGCTTGAACTGTTTTTAACCTCTCTTACTCAAACCATTCACAGTGACACCCTCTGCGATCTGCCCCTAATCATCTCAAACTACTCCTCTCTCTCCTGAAGGGAACTTCTGATTTTCTACTGCTTTAAAAGTCTTCGGTTCTCTTGAAACTTGCTCTCTTTCTCATTCCACCCTCTACCTAAATCACTTACCTTCAGAGATCAAACCCTTGGACAGCCTTCAGCCATAAAAAAAAATTGAATCACCAAGGGGCTTTTGCTCCTTCTAAATAAATTCTAGCACAATCGCCCTTTGCTCAACTATTTAACTAGAAATCAAAACCTTTTTCCACGATGTAAATGTTTTAGGGAGCCTTTTGTTGTATTAGCCCCATTCTATTTATTAAGTGTTGAAATCCACAACACCCCAATACACTCAAATATTAAAAGTTAAATGTCACCGCAGTTATGTAGGATTTGCAAGTGATAGATGTCATCTTCCTACTTAAGACAATCCAAATCTGATTCACACATGTTTGGAAAATCCTCGGAAGATAGGAGACATAACAGGAAACTAGGAGAACTCTGTAACTTTAGTGTTGTGGGGGGAAAAAAACACGTAAATGTTCCGATGTGGCAAACCACCCCAAAATAACCTTTTACGTTCCCACTCTCTGTAGAAATATTTCCTAAAGCTGAGTAGAGCTAGGTAGGAATGGGCTCTGGATTAATTTTGACCTTCTGTGGCAATGCATTTTTAAGACCCAGAATTTATGTGCGCAGAATATTAAATGTCAAATGCAAATATGAAAATGGAGCTACACAGTTGCAGATAGTCCCTAATTGATACTAGCAGGCTATTCCCTTTAAATGTTAATGAAACTGTTGTAATTACTAAATGACCAAAAACAGCTCGGAAGCCAGGGTTCACAGCTGTAAACCATTACTTGTAAATTACTGGCCCAGGCCCCCATTAGCAGATGGCTCTGCCCATGGAAGAAAACTTTCTCAAGATGCTTTTCTTCCAGACCTGGGCTCAGGAGCAAATTAGATGAGCACATTAGAGAGGGCCAGCAAGTCTGTTTGGACATGTCATTGGAGATAAGCACCTTTTTTGATCCCCCCCCAATCACATTCTTTGTGGAAAGTGCTGAATATCACAGAAAAGAGGAGAAACTGACCGAGCTTATCAATGTTGCATGGAGGTTCAGATATGCACATTTCTGCTGCTTTTCAAGGAGCATGTTTCCTACATCCCGAAGCAGATGGGCATGCTGGGATGGAGGTAAATAATGAAGAGGGGGAAGGGTGTGTGTGTGTGTGTGTGTGTGTGTGTGTGTGTGTATTGAGACCTGCTAACAAAGCCAGTGGCAGGAAAGCAATTATAAAAAAATAGACATTTGAATAGGCTTAGTACCCTCAAGACAGAGAACATCTATAAAGCTGTGTAAGCAGAACTATGCAGTGGAAACTAGCTATGTCTTTATTAGAGAAGGCCCATGGCTCTCCACAGCTTTGTTCTGTAAATTCCATACCAGCTTTGCAAACTCTCTGAGGTTATTAGCTGTAGTGGAGATTTTTTTTTAAAGGAGTTGGGTAAGTCCTGCGGTTGAGCCTTTCATTAATATGAAAGGAAGGTTAATTAAGACATTTGCCAAGAATAGGGGGAAGGAGTTTGTCTTACAATGTATACGTCAGATAAACTATCCTTAAAAAAATTATATCCTCACCATGAACTACTCTGTGGAGGAAATGTTTAAGGGATAGGCGTTTACCAGAGAGGCCGGGCAATGCCTGCATTTTGAACAGTTTGAACCATAAAGTGATACAGAAAGCAGTTGTTAGGATTTCGAAATGTGTCTTCATAGGGAAGGACTGTTTTGCAACTGTTTAGATAAAATATCAAATTAATCTAAAGAGTTTGACCTACGGTAGCAGAAGGCATGCAGCATGGAGCTGGAGGGCATGGGTCAGGCTGTGGGCCAGAGTTGCTGTGAAATCGTCAGTTATGAAAAACGGAGACATGGTTTCTGAATTTTGTGAAGGTAACGCATAACACTGAGATTTCCAGGGTATTTATGTTTTATGTCTGAAACCTATGAGACCAGAATAATCAGAGTCAGAACTGACCCATAAAATCAGTGATGAATGATTAATGAGCCGATAGAGTCTTGAGCCTGGATCCTGGAGGCACTGCATTGCGAGAGCATGATGATAAGTCTTCCTGAATTCAAAACCTGGTTAGGGCAATGTTTTGAGTTATTTGATGTTGGCCCTCAGTTTCTGACCACTTTCCTTCCTGTCTTCCCCAAAGATCCTCACTCCCTGGTGCCCTAGGAGCAACCCAGCCCCGGGCTTTCTTCTGCTTAATCCTTTGCCTTTGCCCTTCCTCCCAGGCCTGGCGAACACCATCTTTAGTTTTTTTTCTTTCTTTTCTCACTTTCTTTCCTTCCTGTTTAGGTATTTTTAAGAAGAATGGGAGCAAGGGTGTAGGCAGTAGAATCTAATTTACAGTGAGAGGTGGCCAATCTGTAACTCTTCCAGAGGTGAAAATCATTTTTGGAAGTGGATCATCACTCAAGCGGGGTGCTTCAGCCTGTAGTCTCTGAAGTCGGACAGAAAGAACCACGTTCAAAAACCTGGCCCAGATGCTGTCCTCCTGTGTGTCCTTAAGCATGATGCTCAACTTCTCTGTGCCTTATTTCATCATCTACATGTTGGTGTAATAATAGTATTTGCCCCATGTGATTAATTTGAAGAATTTGAATTACTTAATATATGCTCTGATATAAATCAAAATGTTTAATAAATGTAACTCAAATGATTTTTGAATTGAAATTTCAAACTTTAAATAGTTTTATATAGTGAAAATAAGAGACTCAGTAATGGAAAAGAATATTTTCTACCTGAAACACTTACAAAAAGTAAACTAATTTCCTGGTTTTGATAATATATTATAATTATGTAAATTGTTTCCATTGAAGGAAGCTGGGTGACAAGCAAACGGAACTTCTTTGTACTATTTTTGCAACTTCTTGTGAATCCATTGCAAAATAACAAGTCAAAAAAAGTAAGAGACCGAGTCTTGATTTTATTTCTGAGCTAAATTTACTGAACTATTTTTGATTTTCATAGTTTTTTTCCCCTCTTGTGTTTTTAAACCACAGGTTCTTGAAAGCCTTCAGATTTTTCATACAAGTCCCATGTCAATTGCTATAAAGAATGGTTCAAAAAGGGTATTATGTTGTGTGTGTATGTGCACACCCATGTATGTGTGTGTGTGTGTGTGTGTGTTATGTTAGAGCAATAATACTTATAAATTTACCACTTTTAACTGAAGGAATAACCATTTGTGATTATTTTAATTGACTATTTGTACAGATATATAAGGAGGGGTGTGCATCTTTGTATATCTTTTAGTATCTGAAGGATTGTATCATGATATTTTAACAGTTAGCATACTATAAATATGCAAGCATACTTAACCATTTTAAGGCCATGAACGTCTCTGAGAATTTAGTAAAAGTGATGAACTCTCCCCAAAAAAGAGTGTTAAAATAAATTCAAGCAAAATAATTATGTGCGAATTTTTTCCAATTGTGAGTCATTATTGAGCCCCTACTATGTGCTAGTAGCAGTAATAGGGGTAGAGGATGTAGAGTGTAGTGAACGTGAAAAGAAATAAGATAAGACTTGTCATCTCCAGTGAGAGACGAAACTATGAAGAAACATTATCATGCAAAATGATGGATGCACTTTTTCACATAGGAGGAGCATCTAGCCCAGACTTGAAAGGAAAAAAAAAATTCTGAAAAAGTGGCCTCTGAATTAAAGCAGAAGGAGAAGTAGGCATTACCCAGTTGGTGAAAAAGAGTTTGATTTTAGCTTAGGAAACATATCATTGGAAGGTGTGGTTACTAGAGTAGTTGCAGAATTCTGAGAAGCAAGGGAAGCTAAGAATATGACATATCAGGAAGATAGGAATAAGAGGTAACAATAGGAAGTGAGCAGGTGCCCGATCATGCAGGACCATGTAAACCCTGTTAAGAAATCCTTACTCATGCTTAAACCAATTTGGCTCAGTGGATAGAGCGTCAGCCTGCGGACTGAGAGGTCCCAGGTTTGATTCCCATCAGGGGCATGTGCCTTGGTTGTGGGCACATCTCCAGTGGGGGTGTGCAGGAGGCAGCTGGTTGATGTTTCTCTCTCATCGATGTTTCTGGCTCTCTATCCTTCTCCCTTCCTCTCTGTAAAAAATCAATAAAATATGTATTTTTTAAAAGAAAGAAATGCTTACTCTTAAACATTGGAGAGTCTTTGCAGGTTTTTAAGTAGAGTAAGAGTTACATTATAGAAATCATATAAGCATCTAAGCACTGTGGGGAATGGACTGGAGAGGGTCAAAACTGGAATGTGGGAAAGCAGTAATGAGCCCATTGTAGCAACACAAGGAAGAGATGATAGTGTCCCATATTCTTGGCAAGAGACAGAAAAAGAAGTGATTGGTTTTATGAGATATTTATAAGTAGAATAGATATGATTTTATTTGGATGTGAGAAGTATAAGAGAAAGGTTGGAAGTTAATCTAAGATTTCTCTTCTAAGCCAGAGTTGCTGATGTTGCTCCTCATTCAGATAGACATCAGATGAGTAATAAGGTTTTGAACAGAAGAGATTAAGTTTTGGATTTGTTGAATTTTAATTTCTATTGGCTATCCAAGCAGTTAGATATTAAGCTCCAGGATATGACAAGAGATACTAGAATTGGTATGATATGAAAATAATTGAAGCCAAAGAGTAGTTATATCATACAAAAGAGTGATAGAACTTTAGTGAATTAGAGTGAAAGCTAACCCACTGTAACAAAAGGACCTTATAATACCCTGACTTGGAGGAAAAAGAAATTCCATTTTCTCTCCCATAACAGCCATAAAGACCAAGTTGATAGAATAGCTTAACTCTACACAGGCACTTAGGGACACATATCTGGGTGATTCCATAGGTGTTATTACCATGACTGAAACTGGGAGTACTGTCACCTCTGAATTTCAGCCATTTGTACCAGTTGCCATACATAGATAGAAAAAAGAAAGAATGGATCTATAGATGCATCATAGTTTACAGGTTTAGTGATGGAAATTAAGTAAGAGAGAAATGAAGACCGTCTACTGAGTGCCAGGGGGCACGGCAGAGTTACAAAGCAAACATGTGCAGAAGTGTGCATTGTCTTGATGGAGAAATGGAAACAAAATAATGGAGAAAGTGAGTGGGTCAGATTGCTGGTCATTATGGAGCATCTAGTTAAGTTTGGAAATGATAACTTTATAACATTTGTACCAAACTATTTAATCACAATAGAGCATGCAAGAAATCTTTACCAAGATTTACATTTTCTTTGCTCTCATGTATTTTTAAGTATTATTCAAGGCTAATTATTGAAAAATTTAAGGTATCCAAACTTTATGATCCAAATTTTACAAACATGACAAATAAAATGTTCCCCAAAGGAAATCTCAGCCAGAATCTGACATTATTCGGCTTTTTTAAAAAACGGAATTGCCTTTCGTTTGATATCATGCATGTTATTTTTGACATCTAATTTTGCTATTTCTTGGTGATTTGTGCAGGTGACTTTGTGTGCTAAGGACTCCTTTACAAAGACGTATGAGTGGGATCAATGTTTTCACAAATGGCTCTGCCAGGTCAGTATACATTGTTAAGTGAAAACTGAATTCTCTGGGACTTCATAATCGATCACAGTGATGTTCTCTGTGTCAGCAAGATGATCATGGTCCCAGGTTTCAATATTTAAGCTGTTTTAGCAGAAGTAACTTTGGGAAGGACTCTGCAGTTTTCCCAGGGATCTGTAGCTTTCTTCCCACAGAGAATTTGGCAATCCTCTGTCAGCCTCAGCACAGACTACAAACATCATGATTCTAGCATTTATGAATTTGGGATAGTTGCCTGATTTTGATAACTGGTAATGGGGTAAGCAGCAGGTTGTAGTTTTTTTGTTTTGTTTTTTTATTTTTTTGTAAGTAAGGATGGGGGTTGTGCGTTTGTTTTGTTTTTAGCAGCATCTATAATTCAAGGTTTTGTCTTGAATGAATTATACCATTCAGTGTCAGAAAGTATCCTTCCCTTAGCCAAGATATGAACCAACACCTTAGCAAGTAGTCTGTCCCCTCAAATAAATGGAGGGAAGGGAAGGGAAGGGAAGGGAAGGGAAGGGAAGGGAAGGGAAGGGAAGGGAAGGGAAGGGAAGGGAAGGGAAGGGAAGGGAAGGGAAGGGAAGGGAAGGGAAGGGAAGGGAAGGAAGGAAGAAATAAGGAAAGAAAGAAAGAAAGAAAGAAAGAAAGAAAGAAAGAAAGAAAGAAAGAAAGAAAGAAAGAAAGAAAGAAAGAAAGAAAGAAAGGTAAACATGTTTCCCAAAGTGCAATCAAGCACTAAAAGTTTTCTTTGGGAACATGTAGTAAAGAAGTTTATTTTTTTCCTTTCATTTCTTGGTAAAACATGAGAGATTTAAAACCTTGGCTCTGATAAAGTTGATCTTGCCATGGCAGTTGACTAAGCTTCTCTCAGAATCACTGGCAGAGTCTCCTATGACTTTTCATGGCAGTCTGGAAAGCAGTGAGTCATTAGGATATGTGGGGTGTGTTTCTTCGAGAAAGCAGGCAAGCCAGATGTGTTGCCAAGCATCGCAGATGCTCCACCTGTGCAGGAACACCAAGATCTATCTTCCAGTAGAGGCCTGCCCTGGCAAAAAAAAAAAAAAAAAGAAAAAAAAAAAAGCAAGCTTTTGCACCGTTTTGAAGACATTGACTTATTTCCAGGTTCCAAACTGGGCTCATAAAGAGCAAATTCTTATTGATGGCAACAATATGCACACAATAAATAAATAGTAGGAGCTGGCTTCATTGAGAGGCATCTATATTTTAGTTGAAAGCAGCATGCTAACGACATAGTAGCTAATTTCTTTGAGATTTGTTTTAATGGTGGAAAACTTATCAGTACTTCTAGAATGCATGATGTTTATTGATGAAGATAATTTAAAGACATCTCAAAGACACAAAGTAAGTGAACATGGGTCCACAAAAGTTTTTTTTCTAAAATTGTGACTAATATTGCTTGATAATGAAATTTAAAAAAATTATGTGATTCCCTAATATCTGACTTCTCTGTTGATAGATTCAACTTCTTGTAAGTATCCAATCTTAAAATTTAATGTTTTTGCTCAAAGAATAGATTCATATCATCTAATATGGTTGCATGATGATTTGGTATAAAATTATCCTTCCATTATGGCCAGATACAATGTAATATATATCACTAAAAATATTCTAGAATTATAATATGACAAAGATTAACTCATTTATTTTTTTTTAAAGTCATGACACAACTACTATGAGCCAGGCACTGATCTGGGCATCAGGGATTAAGCAGTGAATGGAACAGACATTGTAGAGCTTACATAGTAAGGCATCACTAATATATGCTTCCTAAGTATGCATAGCAGCATGCCATGCCACTCAATAATTGCTTTGAGCAAAATAAAATATTAATAACATTTACAAAAGTAATGCTAAAATATTTTAAAATAACTTTTTAAATAACGGCAATGAAATCAAAGGAAAGACTCATCTCTGTTTTTTCTTAAATATATTTGATTATTTTCATAGCTGATTCCTCATTCCTGAAACCACTACCCAGCTTCTAGGGTCTCACAGACCTAATTCACTAAGTTCAGGCACAAAGGAAAAATATTAATTGTTGATAAATAAACAGCATATATTCAAAGTAGAAAAGAAAAACATCTTGTTTATTTGAAAGTATTGAAAGATAATATTTTCTGAGTCTCACCTCAGTAGCAAAATACTTATTTATAGCACATTGTATCATAGTTTCTTTTTAAGATACTACATATTTTTAAGCTCTTGCACATATAAAAAAAAAACTCCTGACAGTAACATGAAAAACTCCATGTTACTTTCCATAATATCAATTTAGTTATTATCTCAGTCAATTTGCACTGCTATCAAAATAATACCTTAAACTGAGTGGCTTATCAACAACAGAAATGTATTTGCTCACAGTTCTGGAGTCTGGAAATATGAAACGATGGTCCCAGCATGGCCAGATCTGGTGAGAGTCCTCTTCTGGTTTGCAGACTGCTGACTTCTGTGTCCTCACATGATAGAAAAGAAGCAAGCTAAACTCTCTTGCCTCTTACAAGGGCATGAAACCTATTCATGAGAGCTCCACCCTCGTGACCTAATCACTTCCCAAAAGCTCAACCACCAAGTACCATCACATTGGGGATTAGATTTCAAGATATGAATTCGGGGACTGGTCGCACAAATATTTAGTCCATAACCTCATCACTAAGTTATTTATCTTTGGAAAGGTTTATAACCCCCTTAAGTTCTTTCAAGTGGACAGCTTTCTTTGGAAATTAAGCTGAGTTTTCCTCTCTATGTAATATTAACACTAAGCATGAGTTAAACTGTTTTGTTTGCTTCCCTAAAACTATGAAAGCCCTTTTTATTATGCTGCCAAAAAATAAAAAAATAAAAGTATAAGTCCAATTAAGCTTCTAGGACAATGGTCTCCCATTAGAAAGTAGGAAGACAAAACAAATAGTTGTTTAAAAACATCTGTTGTTTTGTCTGCCTGGTGGAATAATTCACCACATGTGCACCAGCCTCCCACCAATGCATTCTGGCAATTTACTTGCCCCAATACTAGCTAGGTACTTCCAAAGGAACCCTTCATTTGTTTTTTACAGCCTCTGATGTCCTGTTCATGGTGATTATGATTAATGGAGTCACTATCTGACTTAGGCAGGACCAATAAGAATCTTTCCTGGGGATTTATAAACTTAAGACAATATAGAAGAAGTTTTAGCTCGTTTTTGGTTACATATATTAAGGAACTTAAATGTTGAGGCTGCCAGTAATATTGTGTCTAGCACGTATGGGAGAATTCAACAGAAATAGATAAGCAAGTAAAGGGATCATATTTAGCCCTGAGTCCTCATCAACTCTGTCCTTGCTTTGGTTATGTTAGCCAATAAATTACTCTTGTTTGATAGAGGTAGTTTCAAGTCCATTTATGCCGCTTGCAGCAAAATTGTTCTGATCATGTAATGTTCATTGATTATTTTCAGCTTGGAAATTTGATTAGTTACTTCATCAGTAACAGATTAATTTTGTCATTGAAATAGTCTGTTTTAGCATTTACATGGCATTTTTATCTCTAACATGATAAATCTATTTTAGAAGGTTAAATTTTATTATCTTTTAAAATGTCATTTTATATTATGTTTATTGGTACAAATAATAGTTAATGTCTTAATAAATTGCTTTGAATTAGAAAAATAATATTTAGATAAAACTTCTCAAAAAACTTTGAAGGAGAAGAAAAGGAAATACAATATTTTAAATGTAAAGCTTGATTCTTAGCCTCAGTGTAGGACTGACATAATTTGGATTTTAATCATCTTTTACAATAGTTAAGTATTTTTTAAATGAGATTATAAAATAATGGAATCTCTATGGTTTGCACATCTATGAAGTTATGTTTTTGAAATCCCAATCATTGAAGGAACATTGATCTTATAGAAACATTTTGCAATATGTACTATTCATCATCATTTTAAGACTCTGTGCAAGCTGACAAATATTTTTGTACATTATTCACAATATTATGAAATTCTAACTTTCATATCTGTTTTTTCCCCATGTAGAATGAAGAAAAGTAGTTACTTCAAGCCTGACCACAAAATTCCTTTTGGGAGAACATTCATACTGGAAGAATAAACAGTGGACATTTTTGATAACCAAACGAGCACCTTTGAGGAGAGGCTGTTAATCTGGGGTGAGGAGAGTATCAGAGAAACTGTTCTACACAGGGAAATGAACTGCTGCTCAGGTTGGAAATAGTCTGACTAGCAAAACATAATAAAATTGTTAGGTGGTGTTCAGTGAAGAGTTGAGGCTGATGATCCTACTTCACACAATGGCAACTCAGTTTCCTGGTGTTGTTTTGTTTGTTTCTTTGTTTGTTTCTTTGTTTGTTTGTTTTTAATATATTTTATTGACTTTTTACAGAGAGGAAGATAAAGGGATAGAGAATGAGAAACATCAATGAGACAGAAGCATCAATCAGCTGCCTCCTGCATGCTCCCTAATGGGGATGTGCCTGCAACCAAGGTACATGCCTTTGACCTGAATCAAACCCGGGACCCTTCAGTCCCCAGGCTGATGCTCTATCCACTGAGACACACTGGCTAGGGCTCAGCTCTCTGTTTTTGTCTAGCCCTGGTTGGTGGGGGAAGTTGACTTAACCTCTGAAAAGTTTGCCTGAGGTTTTTCCAGGGAGGAAAATCATGGAAATAAGACCATTTCCATAGGGGGAAAAAAAAGTTGGAGTCAATGGACTAAAGGTCTTAAAAAGGTTTGAAACATTTTCCAGGAGAGACACTTGAGAAAATAAAAAGAAAGCACTCATCCACTTATGAAATGGTTATTAAGCACTATTTACTTGCCAGACAATCTTTCAGGTGCTGGAAAAATTACGTTGTGTGTGTGTGTGTGTATGTTTGTGTGTGAGTGTGTGTGTGTGTAGTGGTAGTGAACAATTGGCTTAACTAGGAATGTGGTTCAAACACACAGTACAATGAAGAAGGAAGTTGGCATGGTGGACTAAGTAAACTAAATAATGCAGAGATTATGGTGATGAATGTCAAATCTCAGTCAAGTAAAACAAATAAATAAAGGCCCAATGGAGAGTTAGTGAAAGATGATAATTTTTGCAATATCTTAATTATGTGCAATATGTATGTGATTAAAAAATCATTGACTTTGAAAAGACTGAGAATCTATGACAATTTTCAAAGGTCTTTGTGATTTCCATTTTAAGACAGTAGACACATAACCTTCTTGTGTCATTTGCATTTTTTGTTTCTTATTCCTCTCTATGTATTTACTAGAGATCTGGTGGATTACATTCATGCACTGGGGGGAGGGCGGTCCCTCAGCCTGGCCTGCAGCCTCTTACAGTATGGGACCCCTTGGGGGATATCTGCCTGCCAGCTTAGGCCCATTCTCCCTGGGGAACCGGCTTAAACTGGCAGGTGGACATCCCTCAAGGGGTCCTTAGTGCTGACATGCAAGTGGGAGAGGCTTCCTCCACCGCCACTGTGCTCACCAGCCATTTGCCAACCATGACCCCGCCTCTGGCTGACTGGTGCTCCTCCTGTGGGAGCTCACTGACCACCTGGGGGGATCTCCTGCATTGAGTGTCTGCCCCCTGGAGGTCAGTGTGCATCATAGCAACTGGTCGTTCTGCTGTTCAGTTGATTTCCATAATAAGGTTTTATTATATAGTATTCAAAAATATTTTTATTGATTTCAGAGACCATGGGAGAGAGAGATAGAAACATTAATGATAAGAGAGAATCATTGATCAGCTGCCTATTGCATACCCCCTATTAGAAATCGAGCCCACAACTAAGGCATGTGCCCTTGACTGGAATTGAACCTGGGACCCTTCAGTCTCCAGGCTGACATTCTAGCCCAGGGGTGGGCAAACTTTTTGACTCGAAAGCCACAATGGGTTCTTAAACGGGACCAGAGGGCTGGAACAAAAGCATGGATGGAGTGTTTGTGTGAACTAATATAAATTCAAAGTAAACATCATTACATAAAAGGGTACGGTCTTTTAGGGTTTTTTTTTGTTTTGTTTTGTTTTTTAATTCAATAGTTTTATTCACTGTATCCAGCCTGCCGGCTGTAGTTTGCCCAGCCCTGTTCTAGCCACTGAGCCAAACCAGTGAGGGCTATTCCTGCCTTTAAAAAATAAGAAATAAAGTCACAATAATGCTAACATCTAGGAAATTTTGTTTTTAATATTATAAATTATAAACAAAGATATTGCTTTCTGTGATAAACTCTGCATATTCAAATTTGCCTGATGATTTTTGAGAACCCTCTAGAAAACTGACATCACTCATGGAAATGGACTATATATATATATATATATATATATATATATATATATATATATTAATTTCACAAATATTGTGTGGTTGAGGGAGAAGCACTCCTCAGCTTTCTGGTTTTTAAAAAATTACTTCAGAGCCCTAGCTGGTTTGGCATACCAGCTCTGGTCAGGGCCCGTGTTGGAGACAACTAATTGTTTCTCTCACAGCAATGTTTCTCTCCGTGTGTCTATTTCCCTCTCTTACACTTTCTCTAAAAATCAATGGAAAAATACCCTCCTGTCAGGATTAACAATAAAATAAATTAAATAAATAAAAATGTCACAATTTGCTGTAGTTAAGAACACAAATTCTGGAGTCGGTGTGCTTGAGCCTATATCCTGGCTTAGGCACCAAAGTGGAGTTTATTACCTTAGGTTAGATACTTAATAAGTTGTATATATATTTCTTCTATATTAAATATGGTTAAGTATATAGAGGTCATAGTGCATAGGCTAATTTCATGCAATTATCCAATATAATAAAAGCCTAATGCAAATCCATCGAATGGTGGAGTGACCTTTTGATGGAGGATGGGGCCAGCAAGCTGGCGGCTTCAGGCCAGCCAAGGTGGAGGCCAGTGGGCAGAGGGAGGGGACTGTGGCGGCAGCGAGGTGAAGGAGAGTGAGGCCAGCTGGCTCTGTTCCCCAATCCTCCCACTGGTTGCCTTGGAGGGTGGAGCTGGACGCTTGCCAGCCAGTGCTGTCCTCCACTTAGCTTGCCAGTCGCCTCCCGCAGAAGGCGGCCAGACTGCAGCTGAGGCCCTCTCTCTGTGGGGAGCGGGCCTAAGCCATCGGTTGGGCTTCCACTGAGGGCTCCTGAGCCATACGAAGGCATATCCCAGGATGTGGGACACCCCCAAGTGCATGAATTTTCCTGTACTGGGCCTGTAGTATTTAATGAAATAATCCAAATGAACCTCAGAGTACAATGCCAAGGATATATGAGACAATATCTGTGGTTTTATTTTTCTTTATTGGATTTATTGCTCTTTAAAACTACACAAATTTCCTAACAGTAGTATCAAGAGTTTTCATGATTTAAAACATAGTTTTGAAAGATTTGGCAAGGAATTTATATAATTTGCTTTTACTTGTCACTATTTTGAATTTAGTTAGACATTTCCAAGAGGAAGTACATAGATGTATAGATGTATATGTATATATAAATATATACATATTAGAGGCCTGCTGTGTGAAATTCATGCATGGGGGTGAGAGTAGGGTGGGGTGGTGTGTGTGTGTGTGTGTGTGTGTGTGTGTGTGTGTGTGTGTGTGTCCCTCAGCCCAACCTGCACCCTCTCCAATCTGGAACCCCTCTCACAATCCTGGACTGCTGGCTCCCAACTTCTCGTGTGCCTGCCTGCCTGCCTGATTGCCCATAACCGCTTTTGCCTGCCAACCTCATTACCCCCTAAACAATCCCCAGACAGCTTGATCAAAGCTTAACTGCCCTCTCTTGCGAGGCTGGTCTCCCCCAACTGCCCTCCCCTGCAGACCTGGTCACCCACAACTGCCCTCCCCTGCAGGCTTGGTTTGCTCTCAACTGTCCTCCTCTACCAGTCCTATCACCCCTAACTGCTCTCTCCTACAGGCCTGGTCTCCCCCAACTGCCTTCCCTTGCAGGCCATCTTGTGACAGCTATTTTTTACCACATGGGGGCAGCCATCTTGTGTGTTGGAGTGATGGTCAATTTGCATGTTACATCTTTATTAGACAGGATAAGAATATATACAAATATATTTTACATATATTTTGAACCTATAAGAAAGCTGTTATCTGACCGCATAATATATATTCTGTTCCCTAGTTAATAGGCAAGTTACAAACATAAAATTTAAATTGAAAAATAGTTTTTATTGATTTTTTAATCTTTTTTTTGAAAGATATCATACACAAAGCTTATCTGAGAAATGCATCTGTATATGAGATTTATAGCTTTTGTTGAAGCTCATGTAAAATCTTAGTGGTTGTTATTTAAAAGGTTTAGCATGTGAGAATTTAAAACAAATTGAGATATCACAAATCAATAAATGTATTGCTCTAGGTACAGTCATAGTCCTTTCTTTAAGGTTATTCATCTTCTAAATGATATGATGAGTTCATGCCAAATTGAAATAATTAACAATTTTAGAATGCAAGCCAGTGGTTTCTATCTTACTTAACTAACCTGGAGCTTACTGGTATAATGTTTTTGACCACTCTCTCTCTATTTAAATTCTTTCCTCCTTTGATAACTTTGCCTTTCTATTTCCTACTCTTCCTTCTCCTTTTCTGGACATTTATTTTTCAGTTCATTTTTCATGCTCTTTTTTTTAATGTACCCATGAAATACTGAAGTTCTCTTGAGTTGTATGTTATTTTTTAAGCACACTTGAAGATTTCATTAACTTTCATGATTTAAAACTACCACTGTTTATGTTTAGGACTCATTAATATATCAATAGATGTCAAATATAGTTATATACTTTTTATTTCTACTGCCTTTCTTATAGAGAGAATCTTGTTTGCCAAATCCTTTTTCTTTCCCTATAGGGGATCTAGGTAAGCTAAATTCTCCAGTCTCCCCCAGAATCAAGAATGAACATGTGATTAACTTCTGACCAATGAAATGTGTGTTTATATAATATAGGCTCTCTTATGTCTGATCCATGAAAACATCTTACCTATATCTTCCCATTCTTTTCTCATCCACAAGCTTCATGGAGATTATTCTAATGTCTAGAGGAGGGTAGAGTAATGGATGGAAAGAGCCTTGGTGCTTGAATGGTAGTAGTGACCATAGATCCTCCCACACATCCAGCATTGGACTAAGCTACTAAAGTAGTTATTTGGTACAGCATTAGCCTATACTGACTAATATAAATCTCTAACTCAATAGTTTGATGTTGAACTTTTAGCTTATTTTTTGAAACTGTCTTCTCTTTCTATTTTCTCTGTTATTATGGTTATTAAGCATGGAATAGAGATATGTTGTCCTGATCTGATTATTCACTTTCATAATTAATTATTCACTGCAATTTCCCCTTTTCCCTTCCATCATCGCACTATTTTGCCAGTTACTCAGAGGGCTTTATGATCCCATCTCTAATCTCTATTCACACAGGATGATTTGCATAGCTTTAATGTCTCCAATTCTATGCCCCTTCTCCCCACAACAAACCTGACTAAATCTTATTCAAAATCAATATCTGTCTTATTTGTCATCATGTGTAAGAAGGAGATCAGTGGGTGATATGTCCCTCTTCTCTGATTCTATATCACCCTGTGCTTCTATCATAACAAGTGTCATCTTATATATGTCTTTCTGAACTTTTAAAAATAGTTTCCTTTTTTCTAATTAATTTATTTTTATGATTTATTGGATTTTTAGAGAGAGAGGGAGGGAGAGAGAGAAAGAGAGACAGAGGCATCAAAGCGAGGAAAACAATCAATCAGTTGCTGCTGGCTCGCGCCTTGACCTGTAACGTGGGTCTTCAGACCAGTGACCTTTTAGTGCACAGGATGACATTCAACCTACTAAGCGACATTGGCCAGGGTCTGAACTTTTTAAATTAAAAACACACACATGCAAAAACAAAACCACAAAACCACAGGGCCTAGCTAATAGCATATAATCACTAAGAGCATGCTTAAGAAAATCCATGATATGATGAAAGGTGCAACACAGATACGTCAATTTAGTTCAGCAAACATGCATTGGCCAAATACATAGCACTAGTTGCTTTGGACACTTAAAAATGAATAACATGTACCTTGACCTACAATTTACATTTAATAAGCTAATGTAAAAAACATTTCTAAAGAACTATATTTTAAATTAAAGTTGTGTCTAAAGGTTAGAAGTTGTACCTACAGAATGACATACCTTTAACGCACTGGCTCTGGTGCTTGGAAAGAGCAATGGATTTTTCTAATGTTAAATCAATTTAGCACAAGCCTTACCGAATCTAACTTCAATATGCCTTTCAATTCCATCCCATTTTCACTGTTTCCCCTGCTGTTGCTTTTGTTCATGCTGTCTTTATTTCTCATTTGCATTGTTTCCCAATATTTCTAGGCTAGACTTTCATCTATTGTATCATCAAATTGACTCTTTACCTGAACAACTGCCCCTGAGTTCTCCTTTGCACCACAAACTTAACATGGCTTTGAACTCTTCATTACTAACCTTCATTTCTCTATGTTTACTCTTCCTTCTCATTAAATACCTGATTTTGATAAATATATATTATTACTGATATCCCCAGCCTGAACCATGGGAGTCTTTGTCAGTCTGTCCCCTAAATGACTCTCAAATCTGGTTTGTTTTTTTTTTTGTTACCTATCTTCTCTTGCACTATTTATCTCCTGACTGGACTAGTGAAATTATTCAATCATAATTACCTATGCAGTTCATATCCATGCATCAATAATACGCCATCTACATGTTCTTAGATTGATCTTTGTAATATTCAAATCTGATTGTACTTCCCCAGCATAAATTCTTTTCTCAGAAGATAGAGCCCAGTTCCTTAGCTCTGCACCATTATATCTAGTTTCTTATTGTGCCATCCTCTCACTTTCTTGTGTATTCTGACTCAGCATGTAGTGGCTAACTAAATATGAAATGCATTCTTGTGCTTGAACACTCTCTTCTGATTATAAAACCTTCCCACCTATCTCTTCTAACTCTAACTTGTCTTTCCAGAAGCTTAAAAATAAGTAGTCCCTAATGGAATAAAATGTGACACAAAATGTATCCCCTTTCATTTAAGTTATTTTAGTAGTTGATGAAATATCGAGCTACCTGAAATCAATCATTTATTTCATCAACTAGCAGTATATATTAAGCTCTCAATACACAGTTACATTAATAATAATTAACATCAAAGCATTAATATTTATTAAGAAGCGTTGGTTTGAATTAGAATTCAGTTTTTAAACATTTAGCTATAATTGATTGCAATCAGTAAATAGGGTAGTTGGTATTTGAGGGCAAAATAAACTGATTAAAAGAATATATACATATATATGATGAAAGTTGTAGCATATATATATATATATATATATATATATATATATATATATATGACTTCCATCTCCATCTGGCTGGGAAGATATAGGCAAACAAAATATTTTTTTTAATTCCAATATATCTAGTAAAAATAAATTATATTCAAATCCCCAGAAATAGATAGATTTGTTCTGAGTCAAAAAAGAGTTAAGAAGATAAAAATGAAAGTAAATTAACAAGGTAAATACTAGTTAAATGAAGTTATCTGGCTCCTTCAGTTATTCCAAGAGCTCATATGTATGTATGAAATCAGTTTAACTCAACAAAGAGGTACTAGCTACCAGCAACATAAAGTACAGGTGTTGTCAAAAGTAAGTCTATACTTGTGAGTACAGGAAACATAGTGTATTCTTGTATTATTACTTTTAATTAATTGTTTTATTATATAATTTCATTAACCTACTTTTTCTCACCCCTGCACATAAAATATTTAGAAACAGAACTTTGTAAAGTTGGCCAGTGGAAAAGATTGTATATTTTCTAGGATAATGCCATTGGTTATCCTGTCTCAGAGTGTCTATTTATCCCCTATAGAAAGGAGGGTAGCCAACCTACTTGCCTACGCGAAGAATAGAATGAAGCTCAATGTATACTTAACATAAATCAAAGCATTGCATTTTAATTATTAGAACTGACACATTAATAAGTTTAGTATTTATGCCAGTGCAATTATTATTATTTTCCTGACATTTTATAACATTATAACTGAATGTATAAAATGACTATATTTCTGAGAAAGCAATGGGTAAATGGAACCACATTTTCACTTGGATTTCCACCATCACTTACATGATGCTTGATCTTGATTTCCAAAAGAATTTAGCTGAAAGTGACTCCACACATGTCATTTCTGGTTCCCTATCAAATTGCTTTTAACTATTACTTTTATTATTTAAAAATTAATTATTTATACACATCATTTTATGTCAATCAATCCACATGTGCTTATCAGTACTTCAAACCATGCCAAAGTTTGGTGAGCTGTCATATATGTCCCACATATCTCTGAGCTTTTTCTCAGAGATCTTCCCACTGAGAAGACAGTTGGCTTAGAGAGGAGGACATCTCAACAATTTAGTTTATTTCCTTTCTTTTTTCCTCCTCAGAGCAGTGGGAATGGCATTTGGTTTCATTTCCTTCCAGTCAATGAGTCAACAAATACTTCTTGAATAATTATTATATGTGTGGAGCCAACACAGGTTCTGGGAGTAAAACAGTGAACAAAATAGACAAAAGTCTTTGCTTTTATAAACCTTAGAATCCCAAAGCAAGAAGATTAAATAAGTTTAATCATCTCTCCTGACCTCTGAACAGTGATATCTTCCCTCCTAGAACCCAAGTTCTGGTCCAGGAAGCCATGATGCAGATGTTTGGCCATGTAAGTGTAGTGACTTGGTATGTTTCTCATATCAGAACACTTGTCCAAACACCCCTAAAATAATTCTAAGTCACTTATATTTTCTGTACCTATATATGAATCATGTTGAAAAATATCAGATCATGATCTGACTTTCCCACTCCAATTCATTCCTGTTAGTGAGGAAGTTTTATAAAAAGCATGAAAATGTATATAGTGACACAAAAAATACAAAACTAAATATCTGCAGTAAAGAAATTCAAATAAATTTAACCACTATATTATTTTCCTCGCAGGAAACTTTAGCTAATATGAAATTTTATGAGGTATTACAGTACCCATAAAGTATGAAAAATAAATGAATGAATTCCTAAACCAGGTGGTATAAATTTGATGTTACCTTTAAATATGAAAAAGAAGACTGTGGTATATATACCCATTAGGATCTTGGATTTGTCTAACTGATGACTGGTAATGCCTCAATGAAATGCAATTAAAAATTAATATATCTGGCAGTAAAAATATACCATTAAAGAAGGTATACCCATGGTATTTTTATAGACTTGCCAAGTCTCTTGAATTCAGAATGTGGGACAGATGGTCACATGGTAAATTGTTCTTGCTCACTAATGCTTTCTGCTGCTTCACTGATATTTCATCTTCAGATGACTTCAGTTTCATTCAAAACGCATGGCAAATGAAAGATCCCTATTTGTCTACACAAAAGGTAATAAAAATATTAATATATCAATGACACAAAGTCATATAAATTTTATAGAACTAAGCCAAATCAAAGTCTTCCTAAATTTCTAAATTCTTCACTGGGAAAATTTGAGTTATATTGAAGAGTGAAAATGATTTTTCTGAGAGTAAAATATGCTTGAATTCTTATTTTAATTTATTGAGTTAATTACTCATTTCATATTCAATAATGCTATTATTACAGTCATCTATTCAGTTATTTATTTCGTCACTAGTGGCCTGGTGCACAAAATTCATGCACAATGAGTTTCGCTCAGGCCAGCCTGCACCCTTTCCAATCAGGGACCCCTTGGGGGATGTCTGAATGCCTGTGGTATTGAGCCTAAATTGGTGGTTAGACATCCCTCTTGCAATCTCAGACCACTGTTTCCTAACTGCTCCATGCCTGTATGCCTGATTGCCCCTAACTGCCTCTGCCTGCCTATCTGATTGTCCCTAACCTCTCTGCCTGACTGCCTGATCACCTCTAACTGCCCTCCCTTGCCAGCCTGACCTCGCCCCCAACTGCCCACCCCTGCCAGCCTGATCTCGACCTAACTGTTCTCCCATTCTGGCCTGATTGCCCCTAACTGCCTCTGCCTGCCTAATCACCCCTAACTGCCCTCTCCTGCTGGGATGATCTCATCCCAACTGCCCTCCCCTGCTGGCCTGTCATCTCTAATGCCCTCTGCTTCAGACCCATTACCATGGCTTTGTCTGGAAGAAAATTAGACATCCAGAAGAGGGCGGGTTGACCTTGTCTAATTATCATATTACCCTTTTAGTAATATAGATAGATTATATAGGACAGAATTGCTTAAATGGGGGGGGGGGGATTTTTTCATGTTTTTTATCAGGAGGAGATGCTCTTGGCAGACAAAAATACCTAATCCCTATATGATAGCCAGCCATATGCACTATACTGCCAAACCAGTCATTAAAAAATTGAACCACTTTCTTACACCTTACAGCAAACAGCTGTTGCCCTTAAAACCCCTCCTCAGTCCCTACTTTAGGTTCTGCCTTCTCAGTTCACCCAGGTTAGGTTCTGATTGGTCGGTCTCTATGCCAGTCAGTGTCAAAAGCTCCACCTCCTAGGCAGTCATTGGCTTCTCACACTTCACTCAGAGTTGGTTCTGGTTGGTCAATTTCTATGCCAGTCAGCATCTACAGGCCTATTAATGGGCCTGATCAGAGAGGTGGATCAGTAGCTCCAGTGGAGGCAAGAGAGAAAGAGAGGTGTGGCTGCTGGCCTCCTGATTGCTGAATCCTCACATGGCTTTTCTCTGTGGTATGTGAAGATAAATAAACTGCTTGTGTCTCTTCCTTTTCTTAGAAGGACACCACCTCTATTATTATTTTACTTAATTTAAGCTTTATTTAACCTCATTTAAACTTTCTACCTCCTTAGAGACCCTATCTCCAAATAGCCACTTTTGAGATTAGGGCTTTCACATATAAGCTCTAAGGTGATATAATTCAGTTCATAGCACGAGGATACCAATTTCTCATCATAATAAAATCAAATCACATTCATGATAGAACGTAAGATTTTTTATCCCTTTCATTGTAAACAATTGCTAAAAGTTAAATATTATACCTGCTGAGTGACTAAAGAATTATTGATCCTGAATTGGCATAATTTTGATTCCAGTGATGAATATGGGGATTACTTATACAACATTCAAAGCCAAATGACCAATATCGTGGCTGCAAAGCAAAAAGACCTTTGTTTTCTCATGTGGCCTATGAAATCAAACTACTCTTTATTATTAATCTTAAATTTAGATACTATCTACACTGGATCTTTCACACCTGATACCAACAAATAAGTTACTTTATGACAAGTTTTATGCAAATGACAGCATTAAAGACAATTGCCTATGCGGGTTGCATTATTCTTGGCCACAGCTGATTGGATGAGAGTTGTGATGTGATATAAGGACAAGCCAAATGGGGATTTAGTTGGGTTAGTCAGGAGCCCACGAAGGGGCCATTGATACATCTTCAAACCCTCACACATATGGTCATAAACTAAACCAATTCTTTCCCTTAAAATTTTGAGGTGGACTTTCTGAACAAGTCTGCCAATTAGTATGGGCACCAGAAGATGAATGGATGGAGAAGCAGTGAGTAGGTGAGTGGATGGTGGATGCGAGCAGGGGGAGCAGAGCTCCATCAATGCAGAGCCCTGAAGCAAGGTCTCAGAAATGTCTCCAGAGAGATATGCAATAAAGAACTTAACTTTGCCCAAATAGAGGTCAGCCCTTGCCTAATGCTCCTGCAAGGTAATTGCTAAGCTTTGTGGAGCCTCATAAAAGTCTCTTTGTTTATGCAGAAGCCTTGTCCATCCCAAATAGTCTAACAGTGTGGTTTATGGTGGTGAACCTTAGATCACAAGGTATCAGCTAGACTTTCAGAGCTGGTGGAGACTGAGGTCAGCTTCACGATTAGTCATCCATGTCTACAGGATCAGATACCAATAAAAACTCTGGACTCAAGGCACAGGTGAACTTCCCTTGTTAGCAGTAATGCCTATGTATTGTCACGCTTTGTTTTTGGGAGAGTCAATGCTGTCTATGGCTCCACAGGGAAATGACAACTGGAAGCTCCATGTTTGGAACTTTTCTGACATGCCCACCAGGCATCTGGAACAAGGTTTGGCTATGTGTAGTTTTGGTTCTCTCTGTGCAACAAAGCTGCATAATCTTCCCATGGTACCTGGAAGGCTCAGCCATGTGCGTACCTCCCTTCTGTCTTTCCACAGGTGTCCCCACAATGAACTCTCCCCCTTGAACATAACTAACGGAGTATATGAGAGCATAACAAACCTAGCACGGTAGCCAAAGAAGTAGTGTTTTTTATATTTTTTGTTTTAGTTTCTTTAATTCTCTCTTGCAAATATGCTGCAGTGAAGTGCAAATATTCGTAGAAAGATTTGTTATGGTCTATGTGAGCTGAGGACAAGAAACTCAATAGACATAGTTGTAAAACAACAATAAAAATTGCCATAGAAATTTTGTTTTTGTGGTTAGAGGGAAGTTATTCTTAGGAAGCCGTAGGCATTAAGAAGAGGGGGAAAATGACTTTTTGGTATCCTTGTGTTTGCTTTGCTACTACTGTAGTGCTTACCAATGCTTTGAGCACTTCCTTTATATGGATGTGGCCATGAAAAAAAAAAAAATGTCTGTCCTTTGACTCATTTTCTTGGGACCCGGTTTCTTGCTCTCCAAGGAAATAAATTGCTAATACGATAAATGTATTCTGAGATATTTAGTGTTGTTGGCTAATACATAATCACTCAGAGATAGCTTTTGTAGTTTTGGCAAGACTTTTATAGTGTGTATCTACAAGTCAAAGCCTTTAGATGGTACTTCAGGTAGGCCAGTAGTGTGAATCTTTGGGAAAGCACTGGGAAGACTGTGAACTGGTGAACTGTGCTTCAAAGGATTTAATCTTCTTCTCTGTTCTTATCTGTAAAAATAGAACACTGGCCATACCATATTAGACACAGAGAAACCCTACAAATTACTACCATTATCTCTATGTAGAGTAACTATATTTCCAGGACACAGTGACAAATTAAAATGATCCGATCCCTATTGGCCCAGCATAATTATTTATTAATTTATTATTAATTGCCCCCCTTTGGACTCATAAACTGACCAGTTTACCCAGTTTGGATGATATCCAAGCATATTTTGTGCCAAGTGTCTAGTTCACAGGAAACTCATGAGTGTTGTCCTGATAACCCTTCTAGCAGTGAGCCTAGGTAAAATCTACCTGCATGAGGATCTGTAGCTAAACCTCACCCCAGATTAAAAGCCAAACACTCCAAATGCCTCATGTAGGCAATGTATCTTTTTAAATTTGTTACAGTGACTGAGCCATTTAACCCAAAAGGTTTTGATATAAAAGTTCTATGTCAAAAAAATAATTAGAGATTTTAGAAAACCAATATTATAGTTTTCTTTCATCTTTTATTCTTTTCCACCCCCTATCCTTTACCCCTGCCAATGGCATATATCAAGAGGGAGCAAAAGTTATCTAACTCTAACGATCTAGATTTACATTTCCCTCGATTCACTGAAATCCTCTTTCCCCAAATCCCTTCCATTCAGGAGACTCCAGTGAGCATATCCATGCTTCAAACAAATGTGCTTTTGTTACTCATCAAAAGGTATTTTTCTTTAATAAGCGAAGCTTGGCAGGCCCTGCAGCTGTGTTGTTTATTTTATAGCAAGCACAAAGACAATTTATTCTTTTTAAATACTATAATTAAATTAGTGTTCTCTTTACTGAAGCATCTGTAGAAAAATGAGAGTGTCTTCTTTTTTGAATGAATGAGCAGTCACATTTATTTTTATTAAATCTGAACCTGTCCTCTGAGATAGCTGAATTTAATTTTATGTTTTAATACAACATACGATAATCTAACATTTTTTTTTCAGATAAAGCCATGTTCCCCTCTTAAAAGACGTTGGACTGAATTGAATCTTCTGATTCCAATTTCATGAACTGAATTAAAATCTCCTTTGGGTGCAGGATTGTGTTTGTGCTGAAGGATGACTACATTAAGGTATGTATTTGCATACATAAACAAATATATCTGGGTGGTTATCTACGACCTGTCATTGACATAGAGAATATCATAGAATATAATCACATTACACCTTTGTTATGAGTCTCTAGGTCTTTACTGAAAAGTTTTCCAAGTGCTGTTTATAAATCAAAATAGAAACAATTTTTAAAATTTTGGAGTCTGGTTTATCAACCTCACATCCATAAAATGGTTCCTTAGAACTGTCTAGACAGCAACTAAATCACCCAGGGAATAAATCATCACCTCTTGACCGGCCACCTTTCCTCTTAACTTTTAGCATAGCCAATAGGGAAAATATTTTCCTTTCTCTGTGCCCTTTTAATCTTAGTCAGTGAAAGCAATTTAGTGTTGGTGTTATATCTTTTACTATAACAACAAAACCACAAACTGTGTAGCTTAAAACAACAATGTATTATTACCTTTCATAGTCTGGGGGCTGACTGGATTCAGCTGGGTGGTCCTGCTTGGTGCTTCTCAAGCAGTTACAGAAAAAAATGTTGGTTAGGGCTGGAGTTACTGGAAGTCTCAACTGGGCTAGGTATTCAAGTGGATTTGCTACATGCAAATGGCTTTTCAGCTATAATGGTTCTAACGGCAAGAAATGGGCCATTTCTCTCTGTCTCTCCCTCCCTCCCATCCTAGTCTCCTCCTTTCTTTTCCTTTTCTACATGACCTATTCACTGGGATACTTTGGGCTTCCCCACAGCATGTGAATCTCAGAGTGATTAGACTCTTTACCTGGAAACTAGCTTCTGCCCAGAGCAAGTGTTCCAAAAGCCCAAGGCAAACGCCCCACAGCTTTCTATTACCTAACCTTGGAAGTCATGGAGCATGGCTTCCATTCCTTTCCATTTGCTACAGAGGCCCTTTCAGATTCAGGGGCAGAGGGAACTGTGGAGATAACATACATAGCAGAGGACATGTTCCATTGAGATGGGCAAGGCAGGGGGTGGGGGTAGAGTAGGGGATGGGGGGAGAGTTGAGAGGAGGGCGGGGCAGTTTGTATACAAACTATCCCAAAAACACACACACATGATTTTAAAATGAATTTTAGTAATAATAAAGCACAAATGTCATTCCCCTTCTCAAGCTTATACATTTGGCAAAATGTTTCTTTTGGAATCTTAATAAGAATACATTTACTATCTTAACATTTTGTTATTTATTTTTCCTTTTTAAGTGTAGTATTGTAATGATTGTCTGCCATTTTTCCTTTTAAAGTATATTTCTATTATAACAACATGGATTAAAGAGGCATTTGTGGGCTGGCCTGAGGCTATAACAGAGCTTCTGACAGAATTATTAGTCATCTTTGGGGACATAATTTATTTGAGTCAGGAAGAAGTCTCATACTTACACACCCAAGCAGTAATTGTTGCAATAATATTAAAAAATTATGAGAAAATATCTTTATGATTATATTAAGATCTAAAAAAGGAACATGTTAATTTATCAGTGATAGTGGCAAATTCTAGTATTTAACTCTCATTTTGATCTATAATTGATAATGTCCATGAAAAGAAAAATAAATGTTAAATGACTTTAGACCATATTTTGGATATTACCATACCTAATTTCTATTCACTACATAATTTCTTATCCAATCTCTACCTCTCTTCATATTTATAAGAATAGAGACCTACAGAAATGTATAGTTTTTAATATAATTTCCAAAGAATACACTTCTACTATTGTGAAAAAGTATAGATTCTATTGATTGAAAGTTATTATTTTGAGAAAAAGGTTATAGCTTTAGAAAACTATACAAATTATTCAATAATGTCTTCCAAAATAGCTTTTTCTCTGTTATGTCTCTTCTAAAGCATTTTCTTCCTACTTAAGTCAGTATACTTAAAATGCATGCAATCAACACATCATTGTAAATTTCTCCAAAAATTATTTCAATTCTAAACACTAAAAAATTCCATTGAAATAAAAGGTGTTGCTCACTGGTTGAACGTCTACCTGCCTTTTCAGTAAGGTCGAGCATCCCTACAGGAAATATGCAATAATTATTTTTGGAGAAAGAAAAATATATTTTTCCTTATAGTTCTCCCCTGAGCTGGAGACCAGCTGAGTACTGCCTCTGTTTAGTTAATTATACTTCAATAAAATACTAATCTAGTATTTAAAATAGCTGTAAAATAATAATCTAGTCTCTTTCATTAGACTATGAAATAATTATCTAATTAACTTGGCTGCTCACTGATACAATGCCTTGGAAATAGTAAGTATTAAATAAATTTTGAATAATCTTTGAACAAAATATGATATGATTATTTTGGAGAAAGGAAAAACTGTTTCCTTTAGCTATGCCCCAGCTGGAGACCAATTGAGTATTGTCTCTTTCCAATTAATTATGCTTCAATAAAATAACTATAAAATAATAATCTAGTCTATTTCATTAGATTATAAAATAATTGTTTAATTAACTTAGATCCGGGGTGATACAATACATTGCAAATAGTGAGCACTAAATAAATGTTGAATAAATATTATCCTTTAACCTTAAAATAGTGCAGTCTTAAACATTTGAAAAATATTGATTGATGCCTGTTATGTGACAAAAACAGAGGTGACTATGTATTGTTGCTGCTATTATGGGGCCTGGGATCTGATGTTGAAATTGTTATAGTTTTAATTTGATTTTTTGTATTACTGGTGAGTTATTTTTTCCACATTATTTCTTTTCTGAATTAACTACTCATGGGTTTTACTCATTTTTCTATTGCAATTTTTTTGTACTTTTCTAAATATCCAATGAGAGCTCTTTTCTATAGTATTATATGTTGGCTATATTTATTGGGTATAGACTTGAAGTATAGTTTAATACTTGGGTTGATATATACCAGCTAGCAATACCTTCCTAGAAAAGTTAATGGTACTAAATCTCAATTGAGATTAAAATAAAACCTACCTTAAGAGATTGTTGTGATAAATAAATTATATTTCATATTAAACCTTTAAGTACAAGATCTTAAAGAGTAAGCACTCGATACATAAATATTAGTTTTACTGTTAATGTAATTATGGTACTTATTGCTCAGATAGATCTTTTTCATACAAAGATCAATTAAAATTAATCTATTAATCGAGTTTGTTTATAAGTAGTACAAACTTTCTCAGTTTATAGGTCCCTTAGTGTCCAAGTAATTTTTTCAGGGTACTTCTAGATCAAAAGAAATACCTACTACTAATGTCTATTGAGTTATTAAATCTGAACAATTTAGGAAGTACTTATGTCCTACTAACAACTTAGCTTTTGGGAAAAAGTGCACATGCTTACTGAGTACTGAACAACTTCTCAGATCTCAAAATCAGGTTGAGCAGTATCACCTTCACCTTCTGACACAAATTCAATTGTATTTGCTTCTATCAAGGCAATTATAGTGGTAAAGATGGGATGCCAATGAAACAAATGTACCTTAATCTGATGAAGAGAATGCATACCTGGAGCTAGTAGTTTTGCCAGGTCTAACAGATGTTGATATTGCTATATTCCCCTTGATTTAAAATATCCTATATTCCCTGGAACCCCTCTGAGTTAACCCTCTGAAGGGCCCTGAGGTGATTTGCTACAAACATTTGAAACCAGTGAGTTATATGTTTTTACATTTTACGTAAACACACATACACACACACACACACACACACACACACACACATATATATATATATATATATATATATATATATATATATATATATAATTGGAATTGGAATGTGCTAAAGAATTATACAATGTCTGAACTGAAAGCTAATAGGTTATAAACCATTTCATATATACAATGTATGAAATTATGTCATATATATGTGTATATATATCAGCATCACTGCTCCCACACATATTTTAGAACATCTTTTATAAATTCTTACTGATATATACAAATTCAACCTTTTCTTTTTCAAAGCTAAGGGTTATTTCCATCTCTCCTCTCAAAATAGACAAAAGGAGGCAAAGTACCTGGCATGTGAAATTAAATAAGCATATGAGAAGAAAGGCACAGGCTTATGAATACATGAGAAAAGGTCACTGACTGGGTGAAATATTTGTGAGAATCCGACGTAGCACTGTAACATTTTCAAAGCAAGTACAATAGATAGATGGAGAAAGCGTTCAAATACAAAAGTCAAAAAATAACTTAGGACTAGGACTAAAATAAATCTTAGAGTACATGCAAAAGCCTACTGGGGAAAATGAACAGGCTTTTCTTTGTGAACCAACATTTATCAGTAATCCTCTGTGTTCAGTACCAAATACAGTATCACAGTCCGTTCTTCTGCTCCCAGAGTCTCCTTCCCACACTGTCCTTCCCTGTGGGCAGCGAGGTAGCAGCGGAAGGCCAACCAGGGTCTCCTCTGTAGGCCAGGGCAGTAGTGCCCTCGGGACAGGTCCTTACTGAAGTCTAAGCAGGAGTCATGTTTTTTTGTTTTGTTTTGTTAATATATTTTAATGATAGTTTACAGAGAGGAAGGGAGACAGATAGAGAGCTAGAAATGTCGATGAGAGAGAAACATCGACCAGCTGCCTCTTGCACACCCCCTACAGGGGATGTGCCCGCAACCAATGTACATGCCCTTGAACGGAATCGAACCTGGGACCCTTCAGTCAGCAGACCGATGCTCTATCACTGAGCCAAACCGGTTTCGGCAGGAGTCATGTTTTATGCAAAGGACATGCCTGATGCTGCATTACAGAGCAAGGGTGATGGATTAGGCAACTTTAGGCAAAGGAGCTTAGATATACAGGCACCATAATGAAAATACCAAGTCCATTGTTCTTTATGAACTTCATTTTTTTATTGTTATGTAGCAAGAAATAAAGGGAATAGCAGCCCAGGGAATCTTTACCTTCATGAACTAGCTCTGAGACCTGAGACTGCTACTCCCTTGAACTCTGTGCTATTCGATCTCTGGGTGACTGTGGTCAGTGACACTATCCTGCAAGGTAATTTTCAGCAATTTTTAAAAAAGAGTAAAACACAATAGGTGGAGAGGCTATAATAGTAAATATTACTATTTTCCTTTTGTTAATGGAATTACAGAAGTCTATTTTTTAAGGAAGAATTTTGAAATACAGGGTATTCCAAAAGTGTTAGTGTAGTTTTATACTTTCATAACTTCAAAAAGTTTAATACAATGCATTTATTTTAAGAACAACATTTGGAAGCTCAATTAGGTATAATTGTTATATATTTTTTTGAATTTTGAATACTGTATTTTTCATTAAAATGTTTCCTCTCGTTAATGTTGGTTGTTTTCACTTAGAGAGACCAAAACCAAAAGTCAATATTAAGAATTTCACTAAGATTGTCAAAACCCGTAAGTGCTTATTAAATGCAAAGAACAGCTCTTTCAAGTGATCTGTGATATGTTTTAATATTCATGCGTCTGAAGTTACTTAAGCTGCACCTGTGCTAAGACTTGTGGGACAAGGTGTTTAAATCTAGACAGGTTTTTTTTTTTATGTTCTACTAACGGAGTCAAAACTTTGCAGCCTTTCTTGTAAAACCTCTTAATATATTTATAACATCCTTTGCAGCATCTTTGATACACGCTCTCTGTTTTTGTGAATTCTGAAAATGTAGTTTTGTGAGTGGCTGAAACTAAGCCAGGCTGATGGTGAAAGACTGAAATTCATGCTGGTGGATGTTAGGGGAAGGAGCTGGGGCATGAGCGTCAGAGGTGGTTCTGGTGAGACATGAAGAGGAAGGACGTGAGGCTGCTTAGCACAAAAGACAAGATAAACAAAAGACAAGAAAGAAATACAGGCGAACTTGATGGTCCCCATGTCAGAAAAATGTGTTTTTGAAGGCTATGTACTTTCCCTCTGTGACTTATATTTTTATGTATTTTAAAATGTGTTTTTATTGACTTGAGAGAGAGAAAGGGAGAAGGAGAGATAAAGAGGGAGAAATACATCAATCGGCTGCCTCCTGCATGCCCCTCACTGGGGACTGAGCCCACAACCTGAGCATGGGCCTTGACTGGGAATCAGCTTGCAACCACTCGTTGCATGGATAATGCTCAACCAACAGAACCACAATGGCCAGGGATGATTTATATTTTTAATTAAATTTCTCCACACTTATTTTCTCAGAAGAAAGCACAAATTATTTTTTTCTCATAGTGACACTTGAGGTGTTGAATGAATATTTGAAAATAAAATTGGGACATCTGCTACCCTGTGGAGATGATACCTCATTCCATTTATATAGATAACAGGTCATTCACACACACACATGCATTATTATTTTCTAGAAGTTAACTTTTACAGAATTTAAAGTATATATAAATATAAGTTCAACCCTGTCATATGTAATTAATCAAAACAATTATACAATGTCTGAGACTGAAAGCTGATATGTTATAAACAATTGTATAGTGTTATGAAGAATTTTATATTAAACTAAACAACCAAATGTCAAGAAAAGATTATTTTTCTTCCCTGAAATATTTTGCCTAAGCCTTTAATGATACATTTCCTGGAGGCTTATGATTTATTTTTATTTGAAACATATTTAAATATTTTTTTCCTTTATAGATAAAACTACATTCTTTAAATCTCAACATGCATGTGGGGATTTTAGAGAATGTGCTGGATTCGGAAGATGAGATTACTTTAAGTTCTCCTATAGAATAAAGAAATATACTCTACACAAGGCAGTCAAACTTTTGATAAATGACCACACTAAATACAGTGTGACTGTCACTCCCATGTCCTATTCTCCATCACCCATCCGATATTGACATTTCCAGGGCAGATTCTCTACTCAATATACTCAGGGTTTCTCATTTCTTTTTTTAAGGGAAAAGTGACATATTCCTGATTCTGTTTTGATGGGTAACATCTAAAATCCACAGCCTGAAGATTTCTAGGTATATCCTTCCACCATGGACACACACATCAATTAGTAAAGTGCTGAAGCAAAGTAAATTATTGAGAAGTAGATTGTCATTCTCATTTCTTAAATAAGTCAGTCAGAAAGTGTTTATGAAGGACTGTTTCACGTCTAGAACTCTGTTAGGAAGTACGAGGAAAAGAAAGTGCTGTAAGCCCAGCCTGTGAGGCTCAGTCGGTTGGGAGACATCGCAGGCACCATGACCACTGGTTAGATTCCCAGCCAGGGCACAGGCCTGGTTTGTGGGCTCCATTGCCAGTGGGAAGTGGGTGTGTGTGTGTGCAGAAGACATCTAATGGAGGTTTCCCTCTCATTGGTGTTTCTGTCTCTATTTTGCTCGCCTTCCTCTCTCTCTAAAGTCAAATAAAAATAATTTATTTTAAGTGACACAATATAGGGCCTCTACTGGTTAGGAACTTAGGATCTTTGCAACAAATTGTTTTCAGCTAGTCAACTCTGATGAGGTTACTATGGCTGAATTTAGATGTTGTCTGATTCCATCCAAACCAAGAAATTACAGCAAAAACCTTGCAAAGTTTAATTTCTGGGCAGGATTTCATGTGAATCAAATAAACGTAGTGTTTTATCCTTAATTCTTAATGCAATTCTTAGAGGGAGTGATTACCAAATACTTAATACTTCACAACTAAAATACCAACATTTTTCCCTTTTAATATATATATATATATATATATATATATATATATATAAATTATGCAATACATATTTATGTTAAAAAATATAAAAAGTACAGATTACCAAGAGAAAAATTATCTAGAGATTACCCTTTTTAAAATTTGATATTTGGTGTGATATAGAGTTATATACCTGAAAACGATATGATTTTATTGAGCAATGTCACCCCAATAAGTTTAAAAAAAAATAATTCACATAACATTTGACTAATACTTGTCTACATTAACTTCTTAGGGCTGTCATAACAAAGTAACACAAGTTGAATGGCTTATACAACAGAAATTTATTTTCTCACAATTTTCAGGCTAGAAGCCTCAGATCCAGGTGTCCGGGGTTTGATTTCTTCGAGGTTTCTCTCCTTGGCATGCACAAGGCCCTCTTCTCTCTATGTCTTCACATGTTCTTCCCTCAGTACTGTGTGTGTGTAGTCGCCTCTTATAAAAACACCAGTCTAACCTTTATGCTGTACACCTGAAACTAAAACAAAATAATACATTTAAAAATGTTTTTATTTATTTTTTCTTTAAAAAATGAGTTTTATTGATTTAAGAGAGGAAAGAAGCAGGAGTGAGAGATAGAAACATTAATGATGAGAGAGTCAGTAAGCCTGCAACCTGGGCATGTGCCCTGACCGGGAATTGATCTTTGACTTCCTGGTTCGTAGGTTGAACTTCAACCACTGAACCAAACCGGCCAGGCTTCAGTTTTTTCCATCACCATTTATGACCTCTATTCCTTCATCCACCTACCTCCACCCAACCCCTCACACCCTGTAATCATCACACTATATTAAACATAGATTGTAATTGAAAAATATTTTTTAATCACAAAATGGGGGGAAAATACTCATGTCAGTCATATTAGATATGACCTCATTTTTAAAGGGCTTATCTCAAAATATACTTGCATTCTGAGACATAAGGGGTAAATACTTCAACATATATATCTGGGAGGACACAATTTGGTTCATGAAATAATCTATATAAGCTGATAGATAGATAGATGTGAAAATTCGCATCAAAATCCTCCTCCACTTAATGTTATTTTTATGTAAATATACTCTATTAAATATTTTCTTAATGGCTTAACATTATACAGTTGTTGTTTTTTAACATAATGTTCTTAACTATTTTCTCACTATTAATTATTTGAGTTATTTCTAGTATTTTTTCTATTTAAATACTGCTTATCAACATTATTACATATATGCATGGACACTATTTCCTATTAACTTTCTTCTGATAAATATCTAGTAGTGGATTCTCTTGGTCAAAGGGTATGATCACTTTTTCTCTTAGGGATTGTTGTACTTAGCAAACATTTTTCATCAAATTTTGCTTCAACAAGTATGAAATAAACCATGCCTGTTTATCACTACCATGTAAGCTTGTTGTGTATGTTATTCCTTTATTTCCTGATAAACCAACAACAATGCATTATATTTACATTAGTATTCATTAGAATTAATTTGACCCCGGGGAGTGTGCACATTTTGTGTGAGTGTGTGCTTTATGCTCATCTATCCCTTCCCCTTATGGATGCAGGCCTTATAGGACCTCCCCCCACCTCAATCCCTGCCATCACTAAATACAGTTAACACTCCTTATTTTCTTCAATGAGCCACTGAGCAGAATGTAAGTCACTGCAGTTACTACTAGGGAAAGTTTTGCAAAGTTAAATAACCCTAGTCACTTTTCTTGCATCATATGCCCTCTTGGTGACAGCTGTGCCTTTTGTCTCACTTGATATTGTACTCTGAGCAGACACAGTGGCCTAACAGAAATCCAACCAGGGCTGTGGTTTAGTGACTGTTGTGTTCACCCATATTTGCCAAATATTAATAATAGCTCCTACTTTTATAGAGTAGCCTCTCCCTGTGGTTCTCTGCATCTAGACATTTGAAATATTTCAGCTATAATACTTTTATGCACCATTGGTTACATGCTTTGAGGCAGGGTTTGACATTACATGGTTTCAGGTTAATGTGGTAAATAAAGCAAAGTTTTAAATATTTTATTGTCAGTTCTCTTTTTTTGCCCTGTCCATTTTCTTGCAATCCTCCATTTATATTTTAAATGGACTTTTTCCCCCCTTGGAGATCTGGAAAAAATGACCTAAAATTTATATCACAGATACTTGGGTAAGTCTCTCAGGGTAGTTTCTCAGAAATAAAATAAAAATAATAGATTTCCTTAGAGATCCTGACACTTCAGTGTACGGGCTATTCTTAGTTTGTTTCTATTCCTTATTGAATTTGTCTAGATGTTCTGTATGATCGATTTAAGTGTTCCAGACTGCTGACACCATATGCCTTATGAAAGTCTTTTTTTCAAACTATTTTTCATAGATTCCGAATGTGATGAATTATACAGCACACTATACAAAGTACAAGATTGGAGAAAACACAGACAAGAGAGAGTGGGTGCAAGATGATCTCTTTCCTTTTGAAAAATTAAATTTTCTTACCAAACTATCCAATTACCTTCTCAAAATCACACATGCCCTCATCACCATCATTGTCATGCTCTGCATTTATCACAGCTCAGCATTGCAGAATATTTCATAATATATGTATGTTTCTGGCCAAGGCCTTTGAAGCAGTAAAATCTCCCTTAGAGCAAGGGGAGGGTTTTGAAAAAGCAGGTAAACATTTTCTGGAAGGATAATTTACTCCATCTGTCATTCCCTTATTCTTTATTTTTGCTTCTCTCTGTCTCATTCTATTGCAGAACACATATCAATTCAAATTTCACTTTTTTACCTTCAGGTCCATACATCGAGTTATCAATTGATAGATGTGGGATGTAGAGTGGCCCTCTGACCATAATGGCAACATAGGTGCTTATTTCTGCTCAAGATGAAGAAAGCACCCTTCAAACACTTGTTGAATGTGTCTTTCATTCAACAGAGGTAATTTGTTTTAGTCACATAAGATGAGCAACTATTTACTTCAAAGAAGTTATTATATTAGCTTAATTGTATTTGAGTGCTAAACACCATGAAGGATAAAGTTCCTTAAGAATGGAATATTTTTCTCCAATGAGGATAGCTCAGGGAAGTAGGGACAGAAGAAATTTACAACCAGTTGGAAGTGATACTTGTCCTCCAAACATCCAAAATTCCATATCCATTTAATAAAATTTGATCTTTAATCATGAGGGTGCCATAAGGAAAAGAAACACACAGTTAATTGCTCAGCCCAAAGTGGGTCCTGGTAAGCAAAATGACAACAATGTCACACAAACAAAAATAATCAAACAAAACTACCATATTTGCCGGCGTATAAGACAATTTTTTGGCCCTGAAAAATATGCCTCCAAGTGGGGGGTAGTCTTATACGGCGAGTATATAACAAACTCTGTATTTTGAGTGGAAATGTTAGGGGGTCGTCTTATACGCCCAGTCTCTTATACGCCGGCAAATACGGTATTTTTCAGGGCCAAAAAATCGTCTTATACGCCCGCAAATACGGTATTCTCTCCGGACTTTTGGATACAGTCATTCTATTGCTACAGTGTTTGGATTTTAATTAAAACACATATCCAGCAAACCATCCTTAGTAAGAGGGGTACTGTTTCATTTGAACAAACTACCACGTAATAAGTAAATAAATAAAAATTAAAATTAGACAAAAACCATTATTTGGCTTAAAGTTTTAGCTAAACAAACCAATAGTAGAAGCAACTCATGGCTAGCACTTGATAGTATAAATTCATCACCCCCTAAAACTGCTTCCTTTTGCATTAAGAAGCTCTATTTCTGATTCCAAATGAATTGACAGCAAGATACCAAGTTTAAAATTCTCAAACTGTCAAGGGCTGTTTTACTAATTATCCAGATTCCAAGGCAATCATACAACCGTAATCATTCACCTCACGCCTGGAAACATAAGTCTTATTCTTTTGATGAATATTTATAAGACAGTGTAAAGCAGTCTACTTTCTTTTCCCTTCAGGCAAGACAATTTGGAGTTCATCAATATGTATTACCAAGGACTTATATAAAAGGCACTTCAAAGAAAATTCATCAGGCATTCCTTTTGTCTTGATTTCTGTTAGACTGATACTTCCTTTTGACAAGTATCAATAAATTATCCTCTGATGGCTGGAAACTTGATGTCTTATTCAGAAACTTCCTCACACAGCAAAATCTGGGCTTTGAGTTTCAAGTGAAATTATTAAGATCCTGCATCTAATTTAAGGACAGACGGAAGATATGCAAATTAAAAATAATAAAACAAGCATGTAATAGTCACCCTACAGCACACAGGATGGAGTTGTGCCATAGTTGAACAATTTCTTGCTGTATACAATTTGAAGCTTTTCTATTTGCCATGTATACATATTTAGAATTCCCTCACAGGTTTAAAAAAGAAATTGCAAGCCTCGGTTTATGGGTAAGTGGAAGAACCATGCCAGATAAAACCAAATCAGTGTAGATATGGAGAGTGGAGAATGACAAGCTGTCTCTCTCCATAAGGCAAATTAGTTTTCTCTTTTGAATTTTACTGGTTACACACACACTTCTGTAAGAGCAGGGTAAATAAATGCAATTGTCAAAAGTAAGAATGAAAAATATTATGGTTCTATTTAAAGAGCTTTGTAAAAGGATATAAAAATAGTTTTACTTGCATTCTTTCTAAAAACTTAGTTTTGTTTTATTATTGTGACAAAAAGTATTTGAAATACAGAAACACAATTAATATCTATTTCTATAAATAAACACATAAAAAAGCATGTTGACTAAAGAGTCTATCTTATTTTATGGCTATGTTCACTCTTTACAAAGTTATTGTGCTAATTATAAAAATATTTCCACATTCTAAGAAATTAATTTGTTGTTATCTAGTACAATATAAAATAAAATACCATATTTATTTTAAGTTCTATTTTTAAAAGGGTGGCACATGCTGAAACCAGTTTGGCTTAGTGGATAGAGCGTCGGCCTGCGGACTGAAAGGTCCCGGATTCGATTCAGGTCAAGGGCATGTACCTTGGTTGCGGGCACATCCTCATTGGGGGGTGTGCAAGAGGCAGCTGATCGATGTTTCTCTCTCATTGATGTTTCTAACTCTCTATTTTTCTCTCTTCCTCTCTGTAAAAAATAAATAAAATATATATATTTTTTAAAGGTGGCACATGTACTTGAATATATACTTTGCAAACCAATTGTAATATTATCCCAACAGCCATTGTATACAAGTTCATATGCACTACCAAAACATATTACTATTTCTTATAATTCACAATGAATAGGTTATTTGGATTATAGAGATTATTTTATAAAAATAAAGAGAAGAAAAAAGAAAATTATTACAAGCTGAATACTGTGGAATAGAGTGTGCTATATTCTCTGAGTCCCTAAGAGCTGTGACATGATGCTCAAATGTCATTGGATTATTTGTTAAGATTGATAATTATCATGATGTAAGTCTGAGCTGTTTTACTAATTATCCAGATTCCAAGGCAATTTTATAATTTTGCAACCCAAATATGCAGTGAAAAATGTTACTATGTTCCCAACATAATAGGTATTATTTTTAACATGTAAAATATTAGAGAGAGGGTAAAAGATCCACTATTTCTGATCATATTCCTTATATCCCCTACACATTTATTTCTAATAAAATCTGTCCCCAACTCTATTTTAGTGATTCCTTGCTATATAACAAATCACCGGAACATGTAATGACTTAAAACAATAACCACTTATTTCTCATTCTTTTTTTTTTTAAAAAAAAATGTGTTAGCTGGATGGTTCTGGTTTAGGATCTCTCATAAAGTTTCAATGAAGATGTTGCCCAGAATTGCAGTCATTTGAAGGTTTGACCACTGCTAGAAAATCTGCTCCCAAAGTCACTCACATGGGTGTTGTCAGGTGGCCTCCATTCCTACAGGCTGTTGCCCAGAGACCTGTTTTCCACCTCATGGTCCTTTCCACAGAGCTGCTTGTATGTCTTCCTAACAAGGCAGCTGGGTTTTCCCAGTAAATGATCCAAGAGAAAGACCTTTTTATGGAAGTCATAGAGGCCAATTTTACTATAGTCTACTCATTAGAATAGAAGCAAATCACTAAACCTGATCCACTCTTAAGGGGAGAAGAATTAGGCTTCACATTTAAAAGTAATTAATATCACCCTAGCAGGTCTGGCTCAGTGGATAGAGCATCAGCCTGTGGATTGAAGGGTCCAGAGTTTGATTCCAATCGAGGGCAGCTGCCTGGGTTTTGGGCTCAATCCCCAGTAGGGGGTGTGCAGGAGACAGCCGATCAATGATTCTGTCTCATCATTGTTGTTTCTCTCTCTCTCCCTCCCCCTTCCTCTTTGAAGTTCATATGAAAAATTTGTAGACATAGTTTAAAAGCTCCACAAGTGTGCTTTTAGTATGAGGCTCACAGAATTCCCAGTCATGACAGTGTCCAAGGCAAGATTTTTTAAAGGAAAGAAATTGGGGCGTGGGGGGGGAATAGATACAGAGGCAAAGAAGCATTGAACAGACTGCCAAACTACAGCGGGAAGGCAGGGGAGGTTGGGGGGGGGAGGGGCTGCAAGAGATCAATCTAAGGACTTGTATGCATGCATATAAGCATAACTAATGGATACAAAACACTGGGGGTGGGGCAGGTGAGGGCATATACTGGGGGGTAGGGGAGGCCAGGGGAAGCCAATTGGGAACAAAAAAGGAGACATGTACTACGATTTGAAATACTTCAAACAATATATAATTTTAAAAAAGAAAATACATAACAAATTCAAATCACATCCAATAGGTCTAATTGGATTGAGCCCTTCAAATTAGTCATTAACAATATTTGAAAATGTATAAGAACAATTAAATATTGCATTCATTTGATTTGTGATGTTTCCATTATTTGATAATTTATTTTCACTTACTTATTCATGTGTTCATTTAAAAATATATGTGCAAGAATAAACATCACAATGCTCTTGCATTTTTTATCAGTC
This sequence comes from Vespertilio murinus, assembly GCA_963924515.1. NCBI lineage: Eukaryota > Metazoa > Chordata > Mammalia > Chiroptera > Vespertilionidae > Vespertilio > Vespertilio murinus. The sequence goes on along the minus strand of OZ004705.1, from coordinate 154,673,622 downwards.
TAAATAGAAAAATAAATGTGAAATGCCCTTTACCATCCAGGAGGACATAAGAACTCAAGAACATTTTGAGAGAGAAGGTGTTGAAGTAAACTGTTTCAAAAGTTTTAGTTAGTGTCATGCATGCAATATGCTAAAAGAAGACTAAAGATGAGAGACCAATTAAAAGGTAGTGAAATAACTCATATAACAGACAACAAGAACTAAAACTTATAGTGGTAGTCATGAAAAAGATAAAAAGGAAAAGGGCTTAAGAAATATAATGAAAAAAGACAGCACAATTATCCCTTACTTAAGAAAGATTTTGACTCTATTTTATTTTTCTGATTGGTGCTTAAGAAGAATTTAGATATTTATTTCACAGTTAAAGCCCCTCTTTTGCTATAATAAAAGGAAAGCAGTCTTAATTGCCAAATCTATGCTTGAGCATTCAGTTGACTGATGGCTTCTGGTGCAAATGCATAACCATACCAAAGCTAATATAAGCAAGAGACCATAAGAGAGAGAGATAGAGAGAGAGAGAGAGAAAGAGAGAGAGAGAGAGAGAGAGAGAGAAGAGAGAGAGAGGATGTGACAAGCTATTATAATTAGAGCATTTATATTCTTTGCCCCATCTTATGTAGTTAAAATAAAATGTAATTTTTGGATAAACTTTTCTAGAGGGACAGATGATACCAAACCACCAGCCAGAATTTTTGTTGTTGGTGCTATGGTAGTAGCCATATTGTTATATGTTTTCCAACATATAGTAGCCTCAGGGAAAACTTCCAAGACCCCCCATAAATGCCTAAACTTGTAGATAACACTAAACATTATACATACATATATATATGTATATATATGTATGTATAATGTTATATATATATATTCATATGCATATCTTCTCACTTAAAGGAAGCATTTTATGGCTTTTCTTTGGGATATCCTAATAGCCAGCATCACTACTTTGTGCTTTAGGTCTTATATTAAGTAAAATATGGGTTACTTGAACATAAGCACTGAGATAACTCATCAATCAATATGATAGCCAAGATGGCTACTAAGTGACTAACATTTGAGTGGTACATACAGTGTGGATATGCTAGGCAAAAGGATGGCTCACATTCCAGGCAGGATAGAGCAGGGCCACATGAGATTTCTTCAGATTGCTCAGAGCAGCATGCAATTTAAAACTCATGAATTGTTTATATCTGGAATTTTCTATTTAATATTTTCAGACCACAGTTGACCTCAGGTAACAAGTCACAGAAAGCAAAAGCACAGATAAGGGGGAACAACTGTATTCTCTGATTTCATTTTGGGATGAATTGAATGATAAGATGGAAATATGTGTGTAGTATAATGTGCAGAAGAGTGGCTTTGGGGCTTGACACACAGACTCCTATCTTGGCTCAGTCACTATCTAGATTTGTGATCTTGGACATGTGCTTAAAGTTTCTTTAAGCAAAACTATTTCTTTAAAGACAATAATTGAAATTCACTTGAAAACTAACAAGGATTAAATAAAATAATTTATGTAAATACTAAGGACAGTGCCAGACACTTAGTATGCTCTAATAAATATTTATGACAAACCTTATCCTATTATTAGATTATCCTATTACTAGATAACTAGAGGTCTGGTGCACTAAATCCTTGCACGGGTAGGGTCCCTAGAACTGTCCAGAGATCAGGGCCAATCTGTGGAGATACTGGCAGGGCGGATCAGGGGGCCCCTGTTCTTAGCTGCCTTGGCTGTCCTGGCGCCTGCAGGATGGGGTCAGCTCCTGCATTGAGTGCCTCTGCCTCCTGGTGATCAGTGCACGGCATAGCAGTCAGTCATTCTGCCACGTTACTTGGAAGTATGTTATTTAGTTTCCAAATGATTGTGGATTACCCAGCTATCTTTTTGTTATCAGTTTCAAACTTGGTTCCATTCTGATGCGACAACATACTTGGTATGACCAAAATCCTTTATATTTATTGAAACTTGCTTTAGAGTTGATCTTGATAAATAGTCTATGCACTTTAAAATAAAATGTGCAGTATGTTGCTTGTTTTAGGAGAGATTATTCTAAAATTGTCAACCAAGTGATACTGAATTTTTGAACTAGAACCCAGATTCTTTGTCCGCCGGAATCAAAGAATGAATACACTGACAGAAGGTGGTATAGCAAAGGTGGAAATTTATTGGAGAACAAGTACAGACCAGTCCCACAGAATGAACTCCTACATTGGGAGGGGAAAAGGGTGTCGTCCTGTTCCTCCCCCCCCCCCCCCCAGTTCCTTTTCCCTATGGCTTATAAAGGCTGCAGATCCTGGTGCTTTGGTCTCCCCTCTGATTGGTCACCGTTTCCTTGGACTGGTTACTATAGTAACTCCTGGGCTCAAAGGTCAAACCTCACATGGGACAAGTGAGGTTCTTCCCCCTTCTTCCTTATTGTTTTCCTATTCCCTTTGGGCTTTCTTCCTCTCCTTCTGGATGAGGGGCTTCCTTCTCTTTATTTTGTAAATGTGACCTTTCTTGGCTACTTCCAGTTTCCTTGTCTTATGAAAATATACCTGTTGCTGCTTCCTTGTCTCAGAAATGCAACTGCACCTGGCTTCCTTGTGTTATGGAAATGTACCTTCACCCAGTCTGTGGCCCTGTGTTTTTTCCATGGACCCCAATTCTAAAAAAAACCCTAACCCTGCCTATATTCCCCTAAAATTCCTGCTTCACAAGTCAATTTCATTGCTTGTGTTGTTCGTGCATTTATATCCTTCCAGATTTTCTGTCGACTTGAGCTATCAATTGTTGAGAAGAGGGTATTAAAATCTGTGACTTTAATCATGAAATTACCTCCTCCTTGTAGTTCTATCAAATTTTCCTTAATATATTTTGAAACTCTCTTATTAGGTGCAGGCAGAAAAAAATGGAATAATTTTCCTGCCTTCTTGACTCATTTACAGTTATGGAAGCACAATCTATGTTATTTCCTTTGTAATCTACTTTGGCTGACATTAATATAGCCACTCCCACTTTCTTTACATTAATGCTACCATAGTGTAATATTTTTGATGCTTTTAGTTTTGACTTATTTGTGCCCCTATATTTAAAGTGGGTTCCTTATAAGCAACAGATAGCTAGGTTTTGCTTTACAGAAAAGTAAAGGTGGGGGGGGGGGGCATCTGTAATACTTTCAACAATAAAGATAAATTTAAAAAAAATCCAACTAACAATCTGTGCCTCTTATCTGGGATGTTCACACCATTTAGTGCGATTGTTGATATTGTTAGGTGAAGGCAATCGGTTTTTCTGTTTGTAAAGTTTTACCCATCTGTTCTTCATTCCATTTTTTTTTTTTTTGCCTGCAGCAGAAAATGCCCTTAAAAATAAAATGTCATGGCCATGGAAAGAAAAAAAGTACATGTAAAGAAGCCTTGTATGTAAATGGGGGAAAAAAATGTTGACTGACAAAGGCGTAGCCATTTATTCTTCACATGTCAAATTTTACTGAGAATGTACTAAGCTGTATGCACTATTTTCATGTTCATTCAAGTATGAGTTGGAAATTGTAGACACTTTCTTGCGAGCAGCTCTTCATTGTTATGTCTCATTATTGAAAAGCCTCTCAGCGGAGAGACAAGAGTTCTTTTTCTTGCCCTTCAAGGAGGATGTGGATACTCATTAGCTTTAATTTACCTGCTCCTGTTAAACTAAATGGCAGTGGTGAAGTCCTTTCCATCAAATCAGTATCCATTAAATAACCTTGGAAGTACATTAACATATATCCCTCCCCTTAGAATGTAAGAATCACATGCATAATAATGTGTCATTTGCCTTTCTGAGACATTTACTCAGGACATGCAAATGTGTCTGAGAAGTCTGACCACCAATCATCCTGGGTTGAACCAAGATAAAGGATATTGTCATTTGTTTTCTATTCACCAAAAGTCTTAGATTTAATCTTTTTTCCTTTGAGCTAAATGCCTCATCTTCAAACGTAATATAAGAGTCAAATTGTTATTGCATAAATATACAGAATCTGAATGAGCAATTTCTAAAACTACAATTTCACTGGGGACTTCATCAAGAGGCATTGTACAGTGAACAAGGTGTGCTTACAATAAAGTAGCCAGGCTTTTCACAATTAAATGACTTAATCACAGGGTAGTCTTTTGCTATTGTTTTCTTTTTGTTATTGAAAATCTATAACTGAATACAAACAACCTTTGATTTCTCATTTTTAAAGGAGACAAAATTAGCATGAACAGATTGCATGTGCAAATAAGTCTTGAGTACAATATTCTCTGGGAGTCACCTCTCCAGACAAACATCTCTCTAGAAATTTCTCAGGAAAATAAAGTGATTTGACCTTTATGGTCTCATATTCTTCTGCTAATGTTCTGCTGGAGAGGATTATTTAAAGAAGGGAGGAAAACATACAGATATGAGAAACATAAAGAGAGAACAAGGAGTACATTAATAAAGAGAACTAACTGGGACCTTGATGTTAACTATTCCAATGAATTTTAATATCTCTTACTTCCGTCATAATGCTAACTGTGGTCTCGCCATCTTAAGTATATCTCTAACAGTAATTTGGGCCAGTTGTAAGCTTTCATAGAAGTTTCATTGCCATTGTTTCCAACTGATAACCAAATTTAATGCCTTCCAAGTAAACTCCTTACTCTCAACTAATAATTTTTGCTTCCCTGATGAAAACAGAAGCAACCAGAATATAATGTAATCATCTTCCTGTTAATAAATTTACCAATTTATTTCAACTTACGTGAATGTGTTCTTTTTCTTCCTCTACAGATGGCTGAAAGGTCCTGTGGACAAAAGGGGCCACATGCTGACCTGATAAGCTTAGGGAAGGCCCTCATGGCAGTCTTGCAAACTCAAAGACATAAAGTAACCACAAAGGATGGTCTGAAATTAAAACTTTAACTAAAAGCAGTTATGGTGGGTAGTCATGACCTAGGCCAGTATAATCCCTGGCAAGGTCAAGCTTTACCTTAACTGAGGTTATTGTCTTTTTTCATCTAAGATAGCATACTTATGAAATGTCAGAGTAACGTGTAACTTCCCTTTTTTCAGACCCCTCTGGACACAACCAAATGTGCCTGAGCATGGTGACAGAGACCATAAATTCCTTCATTTTTATTGTTACCATGTTAATTGTTGACTGTTAACTATCCTGTATCCACCTAAGTAAAAGAGTAACATTTTACTTTTTATCCAATCCCAGAGGTTTCCTGTTTTGCTTTTTCCCCTCCTCCCTTATCTATCACCAATGGATTTCATGTAAGCCACCTACATCCCCTCCTTTGATTATAATGTACAAAACAAGGTGAAAAACCACCATTCTCCAGAGCATTATCCCAATCCCTTGAGATTCTGTTTCCTGGCCATTGTCCACAGTTTGGCTCAAATAAACTCACAAAATTTCTTTATAGGTTTGCATGTTTTTATATTAATAGTCCCAATAACTAAGCCAACAAGTAAGCCAATACCTCCACTTTGACATTCTTTTATGGTCCATTCAAACATTTTGAAGTTGTATCATCAATTCATTTTTCTCCACAAGAAAATTCCCAATGACAGTAAGTATGCTCTGCTACTGAGACAACAAATATAAAAACAAAAATGAAAAAAATGAAAACACTCCTTGACCTTACAGCCAATAATTGACCTATACTACTATCTGCCATTTTTATCATTTTAAGAAAAAGTTATCAGAAAAGAAAGATTTCTGTATCTGCTACTTCCAATTCCTTAATTCCAATTCTTTCATAATCTTCTAGAACATATTATTCCCAACAACCTAATGAAATGTTTCCACCAGATTCTTCAGATGGAATGATTATTTTCCAGTCCTTCACATTTTGGAGCTCTTGGAAGCATTCAAAACAGAATATGCTCCCTGTTTTCATGAATCACTGTCTTCACTTGTCCACTGGGATAATACATCTTCAAGTTTTTCCTCCTACTACAAATGTGACTTTTTCTCAATCTCCTTTTTGATATCTTTTTTTCCAAACTCTAAATAAGGAATCTGCTGACTTCAGAATCTGTGCATTTTGGGGGGGGGGGGGGGTTCCTAACTACCTGACTGCATTCAGGGCCCCCTATATCTCTAGTCCCAAACTCTCCTCTCACCTTCACATTACCTACTCAATAGTTCCACTTAAATGTTTACAAAACATAAAAGGTCTATCTGCACCAAAGGAGAAATATTTATCCCACCTTCTTCCAATTAGCTCTTGTTTTAGTGCCCAAATCTAGACCCATACCTTGAAGTCACTTTGATGACTCCCTTTCTCTCCATCCCATGTTAGCAAGTTTTTTAAACTCTGCCACATCCAGGATAGATTTTTAAATATGAAAACTTTTTACCTCTTTGCCACAAACATCATACCACCTTCTTCCTCACCTGGACTCATCGGATAGATGGCCAACTGATCATCATTCATCTTCCTCCTCCTGTAGACTTTCCTCCAGATAAGAACCAGAAAATTATTTTGAAAATGTAAATCAATGTGATTGTTATTTTCTGCTCAATACCTTTCAACAATCTCCCATCACACTTGGAGTGAAGTCTCCTGTCTAAATTCCATGGTGTATAAGTATCTTCTTTTCTGATCGGTATCTATCTTTCTAGATGTATCTCTAGCTATGTTGGCCTTCTGGGCATTCTTTACCCATTTTAAGTTCACTTCTATTGCTGTTTTGAATACCTAAAAAAATTGTCTACCAAAATTTGAATGTTTCCTTAATTTTTAAAAAGTAAGTCTCAGGTTAATCATCACCTCCTCAGTGAGGCCTTTCCTTATCATTCTGTTTAAAAGAGCTTACTTCTGCCTTAGACATGCTTTTTAAAATACATATGACATAAACTTAAGTAATATATAGATGACCACTCTCTCCTTCCTAGTATTCTCACTCCCATTGCATTAAAATCCCATACAATCTTCTGGTTCTGCTTTATACATACAAGTACTTCTTTCTTAGTCTCTAATGCTACTTTTTTACTCTTATTCAATCAATCTCTTAATTTCAGCATTGTCAGGATTCTGACTCCTTTATCTTTCACTCAACAAAACTATCCCTGTTATTCTCATCCATTACCTTTATTTAAATTACCATTAATCTCTACTTTCATCTATATCTTTGTCTTAGGCAAGATCTGTATATAGAAATTCACCTCCATCTATTAAATTAATTTTGTCAATTTGGACAAGTATCTTAAACTCAATGCATTTCAAACAGCTCATAATCTTACCTTTTAAAATTCTCATTTTTCTAAACTTAATTCTGTTCTATTTTTCTTACCTTCACTTATGCCATGACTAAGTTTCCATTTACCCAAACCACAAAAGTTGGAGTCATTCTTCATTTCTCCTTTTTCCACACTTGTCAAAGTCAATCAGTTAACACTTTCAAAACTTTCCACTGCTCCAAATTTCTACTTTGAATATATAAATTCAAGTTCCTGTCATTTCTTGCCTCTCAATGATAACAGTACATATATTTATGTATATTTATTCATTGCCCACCCAGCAGCCATTCTTCCTTCCCTTCTCTGTTTTTTTTTTTTTTTTTTTTTTTTTTTTTTTTTTTTTTTTTTTTTTTAACATTCATAGTTTCCTTTGGAAACCAAGTCTCCTCTATTGGTTAGGATCAATGTGACGACCAGCTCTAGGCATTGGCTTTGATGGACAAAAACAAGTATGCATGATCTCTTCCTTCATGCTGTAAAGTAAAAGTTGAGTTACTAAAACTGAAACCCAGAATCGTTTAAGCATTGTAGAAAAGAAGTCTCATCAAATGTGAAAAAAAAGTAAGTATATAATCCTTGTTACTAATGGCAGCCATCCTGAACCTTAAGAGAAACCAACCTGTGGAAAAGTCAGCTCAAGAAGGAAGTCAATGAGGACTCAGAGAGAAATGGAGCCCTGACTGAACCCACACCCAAATTCCACTGTTTGAGGTGTTTAACCATCCTTAAGCTATAAATGAGCTTAGGTTGAATTTTGTGTTACTTACAACCAAAAATTCCCTAATTCAGTCTGATTGACCTCACATATTTTACAGTTACCACAGGACCACATGATTGATCTTATCCTCCGATCAACAAAATCTAAATTTGTCACAGCTACAAATTCTTCAATGGATTCAGAAAATGCAAACTTTCTAGCACTGCAGACCCTACACTGTGAACTTACTGGATTTCTTGCAGCTCCCTAGACATGCCACAGTTGTCATAATGTAACACTTTGATCAATGCTGTTTATTTCAAAATTCTTTACCTCGTTGAATGCCTATCTTTGAGGCTTATCCGATATCCCACTGCCTCAGTGAAATTTTCTCCAACCCTTGAATAAAATTGCCAACTGTCCGCTTTGCACTTCCCTGTCAGATTTCTGAAATGACTGAATTTATATTTTTGAATTCCACTCTTGCCCATATTTCTCCCAATATTGTCATCATTATTGGATTTCTTATCTTTCTCCTTAATTAGACCACCAGTCTTATTCATCTTTAGGTTTCTACAACATTTGTCACAAGATCGATTATTGTTTCTTGATTGAAACAAACAGACAAGGATCCTAACCCCAGTCAAATTACATTCTGGAAGCAATATGCACATAAATCCATTAAACCAAAGGGTTGAAGTGCTGGAGGCCATGGGAATGGTAGAGGAATTGCCTCACAAGAGGTGATCTCTTTCCCACTGAGATAAATTAATGAAAGACCTTTCAGGTAAAAATAATGAAACTCAGAAAGGACTTTTTCTACCATTATCCTCTATATAACATTTCTCTACATGCGATGACTTTGAAGTGAAGGACCACAAAGAGAGGTAAAAAATGCACCCCTAATGATGTGATCTCCTTGGGCATGGAGGAGAGCTCCCTGATCTCTCTCACCATAACAGCACTGTCCTTAGTTAGAAAGTTTTCAGTTTGACCGGTTTAATTATTTATATGCCAAGAAAATGATCTCTATTATCTACATTTGTCTGTTAGAACTTAAAACTAGTGAAGAAATGCTTTAAGTTCCTCATGTCCTTGTGGGTTTTTTAGTTTTTTAAATTTGATATTGTTATAAATACCTTCTCTCTCTCTCTCTCTCTCTCTCTCTCTCTCTCTCTCTCTCTCTCTCTCTCTCTCCTAACTTTTATTTGGATTCCTGACTTTAACACTCTATGTTTAAATTTGTTTCCCATGCATGTAATAGCTTTAAATAGCAGTTCTATGTCATTGTATTTTCCACGACTGATGAAATCAGCAAATGTAGGAAATAAAATTGTGTAGGAAAGTGAACTGAACCTTTATTTGTGTGTCTGTATTACACTCTAATAATCCTCATGGTCATCTTTGAAATTGTTATTAATATTTACATTGTTTATGCTATTTTTACAGTTATGCTTTTTTTATATTTGGCTGACAAACTCTGTACACCAGAAAATTAAGATCCAGTGTGTTGAATAGGGGAATTTTGCTGTGTAGTGGTTTGGTAATGCTGAGACACTGGGGAAAACTCCCCTTTCCGTGGTGCTCAGATTCACACTTCCCTCGGTCGTGTGGTGAGTGTCCTGGCACCGGCACACTAAGCCGCGATGTGAAACATGTGGGAATAGTGCCTGAAACAGCCACCCTTCAAGGTGTTTTTTCCATCACCACCACATCACTTCCCTCCCCTGACAACCCTCCTCATCACCTTATTCTCCACAGTCTATCTGAGACGGTGACCACTCCTGCATTTTCAGTTTTCTTATTTGAAATACACATCAAAGGTGCATATTCCAAGAGTTTATGTTCTGTAACTCCAGACATAAAAATGTGTATGTTCTAAAAGCTGAAAATGTCCACATTGAATTTTGATATTAAAGAAACAGAATTGTTCTCATGCTCTTTATTTGCAGCAATTAAGAAGCATAGAAATTTGAAGACACACACACACAAAAAAAATAACACTTCACCGTTATTTTCATTACTTAATGCAGAAATTTCACCAATTTTTGTATAGCTAAAGTGGATTTTATCTAAATTTGGTTACTTGTTTCATATGTTTTCCTACACATTTTTGGAATCCCTACAAATGATGGCACAGGGCTGGGACCTCTGTGTCCTGAGACAGGTATGAGCTGTGTGGTCAGAGACGTTATTTGTTTGATTCCCAAACCTTTCACACACACACACACACACACACACACACACACACACACACACACACAGAGTGAGCAATAGAGCAATCACATCATTTCTCTGATCAACAATAACAATGTCTCCAAATAAAACATGGCAGTGATCATCTGTATTTTCAAATCTATTATATAGGGAACACTTAAAAAGGTATATAAAAATTCCTAGCCCTGCACCAAACTTGCAGTAAGTACTCTATGAATGTTTCTTTTTCCCATATTTATTTTCCCTTTTATGCATTGTAAGCCACTTAGAGATTTGCAAATGCAGAGAATTAGTTCTAGAAACTTAGTGAGTTCTTTGTCACACATTTTATCTATCCTCAAGCCCCAATGTAATCTAGTATACATACATTTCCATTTAAGAGCATGATGAGGGAAATATAATGAATAGGTAAAAGTCAAATGTCTTTTCAGTCTCTCTACCTGAATTTTCTTTTGAATCCCTTTTGCATGAAATGATGATTTCATTTCATAAAAAGTGCACACAAATTGTTGCCCTCTGCTCTATGTTCTTATTTTAATCAAGTCTAAATACCTTCCTTGAAATATACTATAAAGTATCTAGATATTGGCTTTTTTTATTTGTTTAAAGCTTTTACAAATAATCTATAATTTAAAACAGTCTCCTGCTTAATTCTAAAAAGGAGATATGAGAAGAAAAAATAATTTTACTAAAGGACTTAGAGATTTGGGGAAATTGTATAAAAATTATAATGATTTCTTTTTGTAAATCATTGAGGAAAAAATTGATATGCTAGTCAAATAAGCAGAGATGATTTTGGACTTTATACAGTCCTTTCCACTTCTGTAGCAGAATCTCAGTTGCCAACTTAATAGCCAACTGCCCAAAATAACTGAGTTTATTCCTATATCAGCTCATTCTGCTTTTCAGCTGACAGCAAGCCAGGTAGTAAATCTTAGTCTAAGTCAATTCATTTATATTGTTGATGATAGGTGTAGGAATGAGTGTTGCCCAATTCTGAATCATGAGAAATTAGAGCAAGTCAGTTGGTAGTGTGGGAAACAAATTTTTTTTCCGCTCCAAAAAAGATACAAAAAGAATGAATCTAGATGGAATGACATCATCAAGATGTTTATATTGCCAAAACCAGTCTGGTTCAGTGGATAGAGCATCGGCCTGTGGACTGAAAGGTCCCAGGTTCGATTCCAGTCAAGGGCATGTACCTGGGTTGTGGGCACATCTCCAGTAGCCGGTGTGCAAGAGGCAGCTGATGGATGTTTCTCTTTCATCGATGTCTCTAACTCTCTTATCCCTCTCTCTTCCACTCTGTAAAAAAATTAACAAATTATATATTTAAAATAGATGTTAAAGTTGGTTGGTCTGAACTTTGGTCCCCCTCACAAGGAGACCAATATTGACTATCCACAGACATGACAGCATTGAAAAACTCCTAGAATCTGAGGGTGGAGCAGAGCATTCTTCTGGACCACAGAGACTGAGAAGGACCCCTTTAGGAGGGCATGAAGAGTGGCTACATTATGACCAGATTGTCCATCCTCCAGGTTGGCACATTCCTACACGGAGAGAGCCCCCGGGGCCTATGGTTTCTCCAGTGGGAAAATGAACATCCAGCTTCGCCATCACTGAAAAATGTTTTTCACTCAGGTCTTGCCTCACAGAGATCACTGGGACTTGACCACTGTGGATCATATTGAGACAAAGAAGTAGGACAAGGCTTATCACAACTGGCAGATTGCATTTTTTTTTCTTGCAGCAGGCCCCTGAACAGAGATCCTAGCCAGGGTTCTGCCAATCTGTTGAGCTGAGCCGGTGGTCTCTTCTGGCCAGAGAACTCAGTTGTCAGTTCTGTCCAACCAGTGTTCCCAGCCGACAAGCTGTACTGGCCATGAAGCACATTTTATTGCCCAGCCTGCACAGTGCTACTCTGACATCTTGTCCAAATGCTGAGTAGATCCTCCAACTTTTTGTCTGACCAGAGAGCCCAGGAGCTCTAGAGTGTATCCTACAGTGACACTTGCAATGATGCCTGTGCAGAGGTCCTAACCAGTAGCAATGCCCACCCACAGAGCCAACCTGGTGGCTGCACCCAAGAGCCCAGTGGCCAGGTGTACCTGATTTAGATCCCTAACTAATGAGCTTCACTGACCATAAAGCTAGTTTTATAGCCCTACCCAGGCAATGAAGCAAATTTATGGCCCTATCTAAGTGCTATGTAGAGCTTCTAGTCTTACTGATCAAGAATTGCAGGGTTTAATATGTCTGGGCAGGGAGCAAATGTATGGCCCTATCTAAGTGCTATGTAGAGCTTCTAGTCTTACTGACCAAGAATTGCAGAGTTTAATACGTCTGGGCAGGGAGCAAATGTATGGCCCTATCTAAGTGCTATGTAGAGCTTCTAGTCTTACTGACCAAGAATTGCAGAGTTTAATACGTCTGGGCAGGGAGCAGGTCAGCAGTACTACCGAACTGTTAAGTGTAGCCTCTGGCCCTGCACAACCAAGGATCCTGAACAGTGACTCTGGACAACCTCAGAACCCAACTGTTCTTTTCCTTACTTGCAGAGCCCACCCTACATCTTTAACAGTTTGCTGAATACAGCCTGAGGCCTGGGTTGGCCAGGTAGCACAGCCAGCAGTCCCGCCCAACTGCAAAACGTAGGCTTTCTCCCCTTTCAGCAAAGGAGCTTTGACAATAGCCACACAGAAACGAAGAGCGCTCTTATCCCTACTCAGCTGCGATATACAGGTAGAGGTCCTGTCCACCTAAACAGCCCAGCCAGCTACCTCACCACCAGAAAGCAAAGCACAGCCTGCAGCTCTGTCCTTAGTCTTTGCCCACACCTAGTCAGAGAGCACAGGCCGAGGCCTTGTCCAACTGCAAAGTTCCGCCTGCTGCCCTGCCTGAACACCAAGCGAGTCAAGCCAGCAGCACCATCTAACATGGAAACACAGCTAGCATCGTACTCAACAGTGAAATGTTGAGAGCTTTTTCTGTAAAATCAGGAGCAAGACAAGGGTACATACTCCTATTTTACAAGACCACTCCCATTCCACAGTAAGTCCTAGCCAGGGCACTTGGAAAAGAAAGAACAATAAGAGGCATCTCAATCAGGAAGAAAGAAGTAAAACGGTCTCTATTTGCAGATAATATGATTTCATATATAGACAACCCTAAAGACTCAACCAAAAAGCTGTTAGAATTAATAAAAGAATTCAGTAAACTCGCAGGACACAAAAGGAACATAGGAAAATCAATATCGTTTCTTTGTCTTAAAAATAAATTATCTGAAAAAGAAACAATAGCATCAAAGAATAAAATACTTAGGAATAAATTTAACCAAGGAGGTGAAAGATTTGTACACTGAAAACTCTACAAAATGGATGAAAGAAATTAAAGACAACTAAGTGAAAATATATGCATTTTATGTGGGAGAATTAACCTTGTTAAAATGTCCATACTACTCAAAGCCATCTATAGATTCAATATAATACCTCTCAATATTCCAATATCATTTTTATAGAAATAGAACAAAATAATTCTAAAATTTATATGGAACTAGAAAATACCCTAAATAGTGAAAGCAATACTAAGAAAAATAGTACACCTGTTCTGATTTCAAACTATATTACAAAGGTATAGTAATCAAAATATTATACTAGTATGAAAACAGACACATACCATCAGAACAGAATTTAGAGCCCAGATATAAACTTGTACATATATGATCAACTGATCTTTGGTAAATGAGCCAAGAATACTCAATGAAGAAAATATAATCTCTTCATTAATGGTGTTGGAAAAGGTGGTTATTCAGATGCAAAACTGAACTCATACCTCACACTATTTTTTAAAATAAAAATTAGCTTGAAATAAATTTAAAAATTTAAGTGTAAACCTAAAATCATAGAACTCCTGGGAGAAAAAATAGGTAGTAAGCAACTTGGAATTGATCTTAGCCATTATATTATGAATATGACACCAAAATCACAAGCAACAAGAGCAAAAATAAGGTAGGACTATGACAAAGTAAAAGTGATTCCCAAAACAAAAAGACAATCTACAAATGGGAAAAAAAATATTTGCCAACCAAGTATTTTATGAGGGGTTAATATACAAAATATAAATGGAACTCATACAACTTAATAGTATATAAAAATAATTAAAATTAAAGATTAGATAAAGATCTTCACAGACAAGAAAAAGCTAAAGGAGTTCATCACCACCAAACCAGTATTATATAAAATGCTAGAGGGTATTATTTAAGAATAGGAAGAAGAAAAAGGTAAAGATAAAAAAATATGAACCACAAAGTGACAACAAATACATACCTATCAACAAGTGAATCTAAAAATCAAATGAATAAAAAATTTGCTGAACAGAATAAACTGGTGAATGGAATAGAATCAGGGGCATGGAAGTGAAACAGAATGATAATTCTCAGAGGGAAGGGAGTCTGTGGGGGGTGTGGGAAGATATTAGACAAAGACCTTATATGCAAGTATGCATTACCTATGGACACAGACAATAGGGTGGTGAGGGTCTGGGGTAGGGTGGGAACCAGGTGGAGGAGAAATATGGAAGGAAGAAAGGGACATTTATAATAATTTCAACAATAAAGATTAACTAAAAAAATAAAAACAAAATAATATTTTTAAATGGGCAAAGGAGCTGAATAGACATTTTGATTTCTAAAGAACCTATTTAAATGATCAAGAGGCACATGCAAAGATGCTCACCATCTCTAATCTGCAGGGAAATGCAAATCTAAATTACAATGAGATGTCACCTAACACCTTGAGAAGTGTTGTTAAGAATGTAGAGGAAAGAGAACCCTTGTGCCCTGTTGGTGGGAATGTAAATTGGCAGAGACACTATGGGAAATAGTAAGGAGGTTCCTTAAAATATTAAAAACAGAAATATTATATGATCCAGTAATTCCACTTCTGGGTATATATCTGCAGAAATGAAATCATGATCTAGAAGAGATATCTACACACTCTCATGTTGATTGCAGTGTTAGCTACAATAACCAAGACATGGAAATCACACACACACACACACACACACACACACAGACACACACACACACACACACACACACACACACGAATAAGTGTGGCCTCTGGCCCTGCAAAACCAAGCCACAATTCAGCCATTAAAAAGGAAGAAAATCCTACTATTTGCAATGACATGGATGGAACTTGATAGCATTATGCTATGTTAAATAAGTCAGACAGAGAAAGGAATCCCTGAGTAATCTCATAAATGGAAACTTTAAACACCAAGCTCATAGAAACAAAGAGCAGATGGGTCAAGGGGTTTGGGAGGAGGAAGTGGTCAAAGGGAACAAACTTTCAGCTATAAGGTGAATAATTTCTGGGAATATAATATACATCAGGGTTATTACAGTTAATACTACTCTATTGTATATTTGCAAATTGCTAGGAGAGTAGATTTTAAAAATTCACACCACACCAAAATATATTGTAACTGTGTGAGGTGATAGATGTGTTAACTACCCTTATTGTGGTAATCATTTCACAATATATAGATATCAAACTATTACATTGTACACCTTAAATTTACACAAAGTTATGTATAATTTATATCTCAGTAAAGCAGGCAAAAAATGAATGTACCACCTTCTGTCTTTCAATTGTTTGTGAATTATTATCTGAGACCATGATAGGTGGGTTACTAGCAACTACAAGGGGCCAAACCTGAGAACAAATATCAAGAGACTGAGGATGGCAGGGCTAAAAGACAGGGAAAGCCTTCATTGATATTGTACAACTATGGCAAACTCAAGTGATATGTAATATATGTATTATTACACATACACACACATGTGTGTATTTATGCTAATTAACCTGAAGCTGAAATCATCCCAACTGATACAAGTGCTGAGAATTATATAAAATATGTATGGGTGTCTTTAAAAGGAATTTGGAAAGGCTGTGTGTCCTATAGCCTGCATTTGTACAGGATTGACAGTGAGCTCTGGGAACTCAGCAAATGGGGAAGTCTTATGTAATAGCCAATTACTGAATGAAATCCCAGGCTATTAATTATATGCCAGAGAGGACATCCACTTACTGATTGATTACACTCTAGGCTGAAAACTGTTCTCACCTTTCTCCTTTTGAGACTCTGCTACCATACTATTATTACTGCAGCTGCATCTTTGTTGTTCCTTACACAAATATTTTATGATACCATCATCATTTTTAATCATTCTGTGGTTATGGGAACATGCTAAATAATTTCCAAGGCCAAAGAGGAATGTGTTGTTTCCATTAGCCTTTTCTCTCGCTCAGTGTTTAGTCAAGATAGTTAACGCTGGACTATCATACTATTTACAAGAACTGCAAAATGCATTTATTATGCACAAAATAAACCATTAGCAAGCTACTGATCAATATGAGGTTACTGAGTAAGAAAATTAAAATGCATATGGTAATAAGTCAAGATCTCTCGCAATTTACATTTACTGACAGAACACGATTGGAGAGGTAAAACACAGTGATGGTAATGGCCCTCCTTGTAAGAAACTCTCTGCACCTGACAGGTATACAGAAAATAGAGGTAGCAGTGATTTTTCATGGAGTTGATAGACTCTGCAAAGCTGTCAAATGTTAACTAGCTTACCTTCTGCTCTTTGCAAAAAGGTTAATGGATACAGCACATTTTCCAATGTGCATGAAAAACAAAAGAATTACAAATAGTATGTGGTGGTATTTGTTTTACTTCTATTTTAGCCTAGCCTATGTAAAATGCAGAGATTGAATGCCACATCAATGTCTTCAGCTATCAAAAAATTGTTAGTGACCACATATGTGGGGAGAGGGTGGTATAGAGTTGTAATGGAGGGTGTAAAATGAATATCCAGCAGCATGGATCCATGGTTGAGTGTGAGCCTATGAACCAGGAGGTCATGATTTCCAGTCAGAGCACATCCCTGGGTTGGTGGGCTTGATCTCCAGTGAGGGGCATGCAAGAGGCAACCAATCAATGACTCTCTCTCATCATTGATGGTTCTCTCTCTCTCTCTCTCTCTCTCTCTCTCTCTCTCTTTCCCCTCTCCCTTCTTCTATGAAATCAATAAAAGTAAATATTTTAAAATGAATATGTGGTTGTTAAATTGTGATTTGGAATGAACCTTTATTCATTTGAACAGGAAACATTTAACCAAAACCTTTTGTAGAAACATGGTCTGTATTAAAAATATTTTATATATTTTATAACTATGTATTATAAAATTGTACCCTTTGCACCAAAGAGTATGGCTAACTTATATGTACAGATTAAAATAACAAAGTTAAGGAGCAGCTTCTAGTCATTCCTGGTAAGAAAGAAAACATCAACAATCCTCCTGTTATTTAGCCACAAGAAAGTAAATAAGGCACTATATTTCAGACTGTCCATCCCCTTGATGATTTTTTTATGGTTTACCAGTTGTATATAATGATATGGATTTCTAACCATGATAGGCTCAGTCTTGCATGTTTGGGATATTTTATTCATGGAATCATACTGTTTATACTCTTGTGGGCCTCGCTTTATTCACTCAACATTCTGCTTCGGAGATTTATTCTGATGGATGTTTCATTCAGTTATCCTGTCTCTAGGAATTTGTTGCTACAATTCACTGCTGCTTTATACATTTTTGTGCTTGTTTTCCAGTGCACTTGGGAGTTTCCTTTGGGTATATATCTAGTGATAAAACACTGGATTGCAATAATTGTGTGAATCAGTACTGGCAATGACAAAGAATAAATGTTTCTGAGCTGTTATTTTCAATATTTTAAAATTGTGCATTTGGTAGATGTGAAATGGTCCATATTGTAATTAAAATATATGTATTTATTCTGTTCTATATATGTATGAGTTCAGAGAGGAAAGGAGAAAGGAGACGGGGAGAGAGAGAAACATCCATGAGGGAGAATCATGGATCAACTGCCTCTGGCATGCCCCCAACTTGGATCAAGCCCTTGACTGAAATTGAACCGGGACTTTTCAGTCTGCAGGCCTATCTCTATCCACTCAGCCAAACCAGCTAGGGCCCATATTGTAATTTTTATTTGTATTAAACACTAACTAATGAGATAAGCACATGTTTCACAAGTATATTTGCTGTTTTTGTTTTGGTTGGGATTATTTTCCTATTGGAATTTCTTTTGGCTTTGTATTATTTAGGGATAATTCTTTAAATATTTTGTGCACTAACACATTGTTGGTTAATAGTGGGAAATTACCACTCTGTGACCATAACTTGTGCTTTCATTATTTTTATGGTGCACCTCGATAAACAAATATTCTAATTTTAATGCACTCAGACATAACAAATTTACCTCTATGTTTTATGCATTTTGAAATTTGAATGAATTAATTTCCCACCTTAGTTTTGTTATGGTTTTTCTTTTTTTTTTTCTTTTTGTTAAATTTTATTTTATTAAGGTATTTTCTGTGTACATAGTTTACCATTGCCCCCCCCCCACCTCCCATTTATGCCCTCCCTCCCCAGAGTTCTGTGTTCATTGGTTGTACTTATGTTCATGCATACCAGTCCCTCGGTTGTTCTCCTATCTCCCCCCAGGTCTCCTTCCCCTCCCCGCTGTCATTTGGCAGTCTGTTTGTTTTATGGTGACTATCTCAGGACCCTATGAATAGAGTCCGCTCCTCCTCTGGTTTTCACTGCCCCTTCCCCTGGGTCCCACTGCTTCCCCTGGGACACACGGCTCACCCGGGGCACACTGCACCCTGGGACACTCGGCTCACCCGGGGCACTCGGCCCCATGGGACACTCAGCTCACCCGGGGCACTCGGCCCCATGAGACTCAAGGCTCACCCGGGGCACTCGGCCCCCTGGGACACTCGGCTCACCCGGGGCACTCGGCCCAATGGGACACTCGGCTCACCCAGGGCACTCGGCCCCATGGGACACTCGGCTCACCCGGGGCACTTGGCCCCCTGGGACACACGGCTCACCCGGGACATCCTTCCCCTTTGGGGGATACGGCTTACCCGGGGCACATGGCCCCCTGGGACACTCGGCTCACCCGGGGCACTCGGCCCCATGGGACACTCGGCTCACCCGGGGCACTCGGCCCCGTGGGACACTCGGCTCACCCGGGGCACTCGGCCCCGTGGGACACTCGGCTCACCCGGGGCACTCGGCCCCCTGGGACACTCGGCTCACCCGGGGCACTCGGCCCCCTGGGACACTCGGCTCACCCGGGGCACTCGGTCCCCTGGGACACTCGGCTCACCCGGGGCACACGGCCCAATGGGACTCTCGGCTCACCCGGGGCACACGGCCCCTCTAGGGTGTTGGGGTCGCATATTGGAGGCGCCGCGCTAGCTTCTTGCTAGCATGGCGGGCAGGCTGGGACAGCTGCAGTTGGGCTGAGATGGTTGCAGGCGGGGGGACCACCTTCAAAGGTGTCTCGTTCGGTGTGGGGGCGGAGCAGCTGCAGACATGGAGGCTAAGTTCTGAGGTCGCCCACTCCCTGAGCCCAAGGCGTGGTGAGCTCTGTTCTTGGTGGATTTCCTTTATTCTCGGTGGCAGTGGCGGGTGGTGGTGCCAGGTGCAATATTGACGGTCGCTCCTGTGGTTCAATTACCACTGTAGTTTTAAAGTTTACATGGCGGTGGTGGTGAGAGCTTCGGCTTGGCCATGTGGCATCGGAGGATGGGCTCGCCTGGGTGGGCAATGGAAGGCACCGTGCCATTTCCTCACCAGCGCGCTCCTTTTCCCTCCCAGCATGGTGGGTGTGCTGGGAAGATTGTGGGCGGCCTGTGATGGCTGCATGGGGAGAGTCCGCCCTCAATGGTGTCCTCTTTGTTGCGGATGTGGAGCTGCTGTGGATGCAGAGGCTAACCTCTGAAGCCACACTCTCTATGAGCCCGGTGTGTAGTGAGCTCTGATATTGGTGGACTCCCATTCTTGGGTGCGACGGTGGGTGCGGCAGCGATGGTAGCTCCTGTGGGTCAATTTCCCCTGTAGTTTTAAAATCCGCATGGTGGTAGTGTCTGATGCTTTGGCCTGGCCATGTGCAGTGGAGAGAGGATTCTCCGGGTCTGCCAATGGAAGGCGCAGCGCCAGCACAGGGCGCGCGAAGGCCTGGCAGAGCAGGCCACGGGCGGTGATGGAGAGTCCCTGCGATGTCTTAGTCTTTCAGACTTAGTGGAACGCTTCCCCTGAGCCAGGACAAGCAGTACCACCACAAATATTGGCCAGCTCAGTGCTGCCCCTCTACAGGTGACAGTAGGGGCATCCTCACCTTGGTAGGCCTTTGCTCTTGGAGGTCTTAACCAGTGGAAGGCAGTACGGTACAGAACTGCCCCACCTTCTCAGTCCTCCGCATGGTTTTTCTTAAATTATTTCATGTGTTGTCTTAAAATTTGATTTTTAATATACCTAAAATTGTTTGCATATATTTATTGATAAACAATTCCTATCTACTATTTCCTAAATGATATTCCTTTTCCTCACTAAGCTCCTATGCTACACTTACTACAGATAGTTTTCATATTTATATGTGTCTGAGTTTACTTTTCTGTTCTAGTGCTCTCTTTTTCTATCTGTCTCAATAGTATTCTAATTTAAATATTGTTAATTTATAATGTTTCATCTGATAAGATAATATCTCCCAAGATTTTTCTTTTTCTTTGGAAGAGTGTCAAATATTCTTAATCATTTCTTTTTTCATATATATTTATTTTACTTTTTGAATCTTTATTGTATGGAGATAGATGTCCTCTTCCCACCCACCCCCAATTGCTCCCCTCTACTCAGTTCCAGCTCCACCCCAGGTCTTTACCACCCTATTATTTGTGTTTATATGTAATGCATATATCCATACAAGTTCTTTGTTTAATCTTTTTTCACTCTCTCCCCCGCTTGCCTCTGAGATTCATCAATCCATTTCATGGTTCCGTTTTATTCATCAGTTTATTTTGTTCATTAGATCCATTGTTCATTTATTTTGATTTTTTAAATTCAATTATTGATAAATATGTACTTATTGCCATTTTATTATTCATATTTTTTATCTTCTTCTTTCTCCCCTTCCTCCTCCTCCTCCTTCTTCAAGAATACCCTTCAACATGTCATGTAATACTGGTTTGATGATGATGAACTTCTTTACCTTTTCCTTGTATGTGAAAATTTTTATCTGACCTTCAATTTGCTAGATAGAGTAATTCTGGTTACAGGTCTTTACTATTAAAAAAAAATAACTAGAGAGAGCAAGTTCTCATGTTCCATGATAATTTCTATTACAGTTGTTAGGATTCAAGTTGAATTTAAGGAGACTCCAGACTTAAGTCTTTCCAATATCAAGTTTGCCTACCTCCGAATGTGGTCTCTCCCTCTCACTCTCTCTCTCCCCTTCACTTCTCATCCTTTTAATCTTCAATATATTTAATTAATTTAATAATATTATTCAAAGTATAATATCTGAAATTATTTTATTTCTATTTCTAAAATACTTTTTTTATTTTTATATATAAAACCCTAATATGCAGATAGGCTGAACCAGCGGGACAACCAAACAACCAATGGCTATGACTTTCACTAACGACCAAGGGGCGAGTGTGGAAACCTGGCGGGTATTGACTGCAGCGGGATGGTGGTGCAGGTGAGCTGGAGCGCCAGAGAAAGGAGGGGTTGCTGTCACCAGGAGGAGCCTCTGGTGGTTACTGAAAATTCTTCTCTCCCACCTGCTGTGATCCCTCCAGGCGCTTGTGCCTTCTACTGGTGCTGGCCCAGCTTGCACCAGCTGCTGGCGCTTGCTGCCAGCCTCAATTGCTTGGTGTTGTCAGCAGATCTGAGCAGTGGCTGCCCGCCCTGATCACACCCTCAGGTTTGCTCTACCTCCCCCTGCTCCTGAGGGGAGATTGGGGCCAGCAGCTGCCTCTAACACCCACTGCAGGCACTGGAGCTGCCAATCACACCCACTAATGGTGCCAGCTTTGCTCACACCCACAGTGGTGCTAGAGCCACTGCTTGCACCTGCTGCCATTGTCCAGATTGCTCTGTGCTGTCACTAGGTACAATCAGCAGCTGCCAGTCCCTATTTCCCCTTAGGGCTTCTCCACCTCCCCCTGCTCCTGAGAGGCTATTGGGGAAGCCACCACCGCTAGCTCCTGCTGATGGCACCAGGTCTACTCACACCCACTGCTGGTGTCAGCCCCACTCACTCTGTGCTGTCAACATGTGGGGGTGGCAGCAGGGGGAGTGGGGCTGCCAGGAGAGAGGAAACTGGGGGTGCAGCAGGAGGGGCCAGCCAAGGGCACAGAGGATTGGCCGAGACCTACCCCTGTGCCAACTGCAGCCTCATGTCCCACAGTTCCTTTCAAGGTGTATGAATGCATGCACTGGGCCCCTAGTATAAGTTTAAATATGTGATATAAACATTTTTGGTATTTATTGTGAAAATAAAGTGATGCACTTAATTTTTGTTGACATTTTTGACAAACTTATTACACTGTCTCATTATTTCTAATGGTTTTAGACTGTAGACCAGAGGTTGGGAATCCTTTTTTCTGTAAAGGTCCAGATAGTAAACATCTTAGCCTCTGAGAGCCATATGGTCTCTAGCAATTATTCAACTGTGCCATTGTAGCATGGAAGCAGCCATAGACAATACCTAAATGAATAAGCATGGCATGGCTGTGTTCCAGTAAAACTTCATTTACAAAACAGGTGGCCAGCTAGTTTTGGCCTTTGGGCAATTGCTTGCTGATCACTGTCCTAGGCTATTATATCAACTGCCAAAACAACAGTTTTATTTCTTCTTTTTTTTAATCCTTATTGGTGTGTGTGTCATTTTTATTTTCTAACTATTCTGACTACAAAATCCAGAATTATCTTTGGAAGTGTTGATAGTGTCAATGCTGATGTATGATATTTGCATAAGTCTGCATAGATTCATCAAATTATGGAAGTTTCCAACTATTCCTAGTCTGTGAGCAGTTTTATCATTATTTTCCCTATATCTGTTGAGATGCTTGAATGCTTTTTTTTAAAATATATTTTATTGATTTTCCACAGAGAGGAAGGAAGAGGGAGAGAGAGCTAGAAACATCGATGAGAGAGAAATATCCACCAGCTGCCTACTGCACACCCCCTACCGGGGATGTGCCCACAACTAATGTACATGCCCTTGACTGGAATTGAACCTGGGACCCCTCAGTCCACAGGCCAATGCTCTATACACTGAGTCAAACTGATTTTGGCTTGAATGTCTTTTCTTGTTTAATCTGATAATGTTGTGAATTACATTAATAATTTTGTAATAAATATGTTGTAATATTATACCAGCATCATATCTCTTGTACACTTATGCATAATTGCATTTTCTTTTTAAAATATTTTTTGGTTGTTTTTTATTTTTTTAAGCAACTCTGGCATCTGCTTTTATGAGTGAAATTGACCTGCTTGTTTTCTTTCTCTCGTACTGTGCTTGTCTGGTTTGGAATGGAGGCTAAAATAGCAACATTAGTAGAGTGGTTACTACTCTCTCCTTTATTCTCTGCAAGTCTTGTATACTAATTAATCCTTCCTTGGAATTTCAGTTGACTTCTACTATACTAGTAAAACTAGTTGTGTCTGTTATAATCTCTGTGGGAAAATTTTTAACCACTGATTCAACTATTTTTTAAACAAATACAGTATCATTCATCTTTTCCATTATTTATTCCATTCATCTATACCAAATAATTAGTATTTTTCTAAAAATGTATTTGATGAAGCTTTAAAATTTTTTCCATGATTTTATTCATAACATCATAACATTCTATCTTTTAAAAAATTTTGCAGCATTTGTAGTTATTAATTTGTTTCCATTTTTAATATTAATCAATATTATATCACAATTGCTTCCATTTTAATATTTGATGTTATACTGATTATATTATAATTTAATATTATATCAATCTTGCCAAAAGCATTTAATTAATCCTCTCAAAGAACAATGGTGTACCTTCATTAATTTTCAGTATTATTTTTTCTATTTCATTTATCTTATTTTTATTACTCTGCTTCATTAGTATTTATTGTTTTTCTTGTTCTCACATCTTACATTGAACTTTTAGCTTAAAAATACTTAGTGTCTCTTTTTTCTCTTGTTAAAGCATTTAAAACTATAAGTTTCCTCTGCCCTTTTATCTATATCCTGTCTTTTTTATATTTTATTTTAATTGTTATGTATTTATCATTATTTTCTAATTCATATTATAGTTCATTATTTGATAGATTAGTCATTTGGAATGTGTTTTTAAATTTCTAAATATATATAATTTTAAACTTATCTTTTAATATTGATTTCCAACTCTAGAATATCAATAGTCAGACTAACTTGGATTATTCCAATGCTTTGATATTTTTATTTAGTATACTTTCAACTTTCAGAAGAGTCCAAGTATACTTGAAAAAAATGTATTTTCTAGTTCCTATGTAAAATGTTCTATACATTTACATGAAATAAAACACTAGCTGTATGTACTATGCAAAAATTCTATAATATTACTATTTTTATTTTCTTAATATCTCAATTAATAGGAGACATGTATTATAATATTTTCTTAATTCTCTACATATATCTTAATATGTGTATTAGGTATACACAATGTACAATGTTCATGCTACCTGTCGAGTTGAAACTTGTATTCTTTTCTGGAAGATGTTTTACTTAATGAACATTTTTCTATTAGTTTACTATCACAGTTCTCAATTACTTTGTTTATAAGTTTCTTGTTTCTTTTAATTACAACTTTCTACAACTTAATGCTTCATCTGTACCTTTTGTAAAGAGTGTGAAACTAGGTTTTTAAAGTCAATGCTGAAATTTGTTTTTAAGAGAATAGTGCACTTACATGTACCTAATTGCTGACATATTTTGTATTTTTGAGAAAATATATTGACTCAATTATAGAACATTTCTATAATTTTCTTCTTGTTGTTTATTTTTCTCTTCAATTTTTCTCCTCTGCAAACCTTAAATACTTTATTTCTAGTATTTTATGGTCATCCTTGAAATTTAGTAGATCATGTAACTTACCAAAGTGCTACCATATCTTTACCCCATTAGTAAAAAGTAAATGTCCCTATTATGATCTTTTTAAAGTTTTACCCTTTCCAATGTTTTACTTATATCATTTTTCATTGTAACATCAGTTATGATTTTATAAGGTCAATATTTGTTTATATTTATATGTTCCTTCTTTTATCTCACACTGTCTTATTGTTTTTTCTCTTCCTGAAATTCTTGGGAGGTCCTTTAGAAAAAATGTGGGGTTTGTAAATTATCTCAATTTTGTGAATTTTTAAAAAATCTCTATTTCATCCTTTTGCTTGACATTTTTGCCAAGCATATGATTCAAGTATTTTTTTCTCAGAATGTTTACAGTATTATTCCACTCCTTTCTGACTCATTATCATTGTCAAGAAATTAACTTTCAGTATAATTGTCATTCCATAGTCAGAAATTGTATTTTCTTTTGGCTACTTTAACATAGTTTTTTTATTACATGTTCTTAAGTTTCACTGTAATATTTGTAAGTATAGATTTACTTACAATAGAATTCCCTTCTATTCTGGGAAATTATATCTGTTGCATTTTCAAGTAGTAAGTAGTACTCCATTACCACAACCCTCCCCTCTAAATCTCTTTTTCAGGAGGTTTTATTAGATGAATGCTGGACCTGTCCACTTTGATGGCTCTGACTCTTAATCTCCTCTCAATATTTTGCATATCATATTTTTCTTCATGACCATAATCATCAATTCTTTAGATCTATTATCTTGTTCATCCAACATGTTTGACAGCTTAATATTTGACTTGGCTTTATTCCAACCACACAGAAAGTGTAAATATTGGCCTCAAACCCACATGAGTGCCTGATTAGGGGATGAATTCTCAGGGAAGCCTTCTTTCCTTTCATCTGGTATCAATGTCCAGACTAATATTGACAAGTATCTTTATTTAAAAAATATATATTATTGCTATTTTAATATTTTAAAGAATTCTTTCTAAGTGGTAGGGTTATTTCCCTAGACCCTACTTTCATTAAATGTGTCTCCTTTTTAGAGTTCCTAACTTTGTGCAAACTCCAGGCTTTGTCTTATGTCCCATGATCACATAACTCTTTACAGGCAATGATGTGGACCATATGACATAGGCACAGATCCCAGACCTTGGGTATAGCACACATGATTTTTTAGTAACTTTGGGTCTCTAATAATTTTACTCATTTTTCTAATCAATTCAATTAAATACTTTTTCTAAACTGATATTTTAAGATGTTATGATTATTTTAGTACATAGTACTTTGGGAGCAAAAATCAGACAATAATTATTTTATGAGCTCACAAGTGAATACTAGACTTTTAAATCCTCTATAGTTAAAATTTTAGTCTTGCCTAATCACATACATTTATTATATAAATGACTAATTCAATGTCTGTCTTTATGCCATACTGTTTTAATAACTGTATGGTAATTATGTGATTTTCTACATACAAGATTATGTCATCTATAAATAGATCATTTTCTTTCTTTCCTGTCAGGCATGGATGTCTTTTATTTATTTTACTTACCTAATTGCCTTGGCTAGGACTTCCAGTACTATGTTAATAGAAATGGTAAAAGTGGGCATCTTTGTCTTATTTCTGATTTTAGAGGAAAAGTTCTTAGTTCTTCACCAATGAGTATGATGTTAGCTATGAGCTTTTCATATATGGCCTTTACTATGTTGAGAAAAGTTCTTCCTATATCTATTTGCTGAGAACTTTTTTTATTTTAATCATGAAAGAGTGTTAAATTTTGTCAATGCTTTTCCTACAACTATTGGGATTATTATGTGGCTATATTCTTCATTCTGTTTATGTGATATGTCACATTAATTTATTTGTGTATGCTCATCCATCCTTGCATTCCAAGGATGAATCTCACATGTCATGGTGTATGATCCTACTAATGTGCTGTTGAATTCAGCAATGGAACACTATAAAGCTAAGAATTAAATCCACACATATGTGGTCCACTAATCTTCAACAAGTGTGGCAAGAATATACAATGAAGAAGATAGTCTCTTCAACAAATGGTGTTTGAGAAACTGGCTATCCACAAGCAAAAGAATAAAAGTCAACTTTTATATAATACACAAAAAATAAACTCAATATGGATAAAAACTGAAATGTAAGACCTGAAACTACAAAACTCTTAGAAGAAAACAAGAGAAAAAGAGTTTCTTAACTTTGGTCTTAATGGTCATTTCTTGAATATGATACCAAACTTACATGCAACAAATGAAAAATATTTAAGTGGGACTAGGTCAAACTAAACATCTCTACACAGAAAAGGAAACAACAGAATGAAAAGTCAAACTACAAAATTGAATAAAATATTTGCTAAATATTTAAGAAATTATTATGGTCCAATAGCAAAAAAAAAAAAAAAAGAATAGGTAAAAATGGGCACAGGACTTGAAATGTCACTTCTCCAAAGGAGACATAAAAAGATGTCAAAATGTATATGCAAAAATGCCAAAAATCACTAGCCATTAGGAAAATACAAATAAAAACCATGAGATACCATCTCATACTAGTTAAGAGTGCTAGCTATCATAAGAAATAAATGAAAGATGTGTTGTGAAAATGTAGAGAAATTGAAACCCTTATAGTGGGAACATAAAATATGCATCTGCTATAGAAAACAGTATCAAGATTCCTTAAAAAAATAGAACTCCATATGACCCAGAAATCTCACTTCTGGGTATATACCTAAAATAAATGAAATAAGAGCTATCTTCAATCCAATGTTCATTATAATACTATTCATAGTAGATAAGATATAGAAACAATGTAAGTATTTGTTGTTGGATGAATGGATAAAAACTGTGGTATATACATGCAAAGGAATATTATGCTTATAAACAATCATTCCATTTGCAATAATATGAAGTAATCTAGAGAATATAATAGTAAGTGAAATGAACCATTCACAGAAAGACAAATACTGCATGATTCCACTTAATATAAGTAACTACCATAGTCAAACTCAGAAACAGAGAATGGAACTCATAGAAACAGTGGTTACCAGGGACTGGATGACAAGGGAAATAATACATTTTTCAATTGGAATACAGTTTCAGCTACACAAGATGGATTAGGTGTAGAAATAAGCTATACTGCATAGCATTTATAATCAACTAGAAGCCCAGTGCATGAAAGAGGGGTCCCACAGCCTGCCCCCGCTCACAGTCCGGGAGCCCTTAGGGGCAGAAGGAGACCTGGCAATCAGGGGAAGGTAATGCCCCATCACACCTCTGCTGCTGCCACTGCCAACAGTACAAGCTTTGGCCTCGGGCAGCCCTGAGTGGCTGGGCAGCCACCATCCAAGGCTTGCCTGCACCTCAGGCCAGCCCTGGGAAGCTGGGCAGCTGCCATCTGAGGCTTTCCTGTGCCTCAGGCTGGCCCTGGGCAGCAGGGGGGCTGAAGGGATCAGGGGACTCTAGAAGTAGGTGAGCTTGCCATCCTGGTGAGGCTGAGGGGACTGGGCACTGCTATCTTGTGGCTGTGGGCACCGCCATCTTTGAGGGTGTGGAATTCGATTAGCATATTCCCTCCTTATTGAGTATGGGCACTGCCATATTTGAGGGTGGGCCAAGCAATTAGCATATCCCCTCCTTATTGGCTGTGGGTACAAATATCTTTATGCTATTAAGATGACTGTGAGGGTCAATTAGCATATTCCCTCTTTATTAAATAGGATAATACTATAATATGCTATTAGAAGTTTGTTAAGAGAGTAGATTTCATGTTAAGTGATATTAACACACACCCTTACACAGGAACAACAACAAAAAAGCACCTTTGGAATTTCAGGTTATGTCTGTTGCCTTGATTGTGGTAATAGTTACACAACAGTATGTATGCACTGAGTGGCCAGATTATTATAATCTCTGAATACATAATAATCTGGCCACTCAGTGTATATTTTATAAAATAAAAGGCTAATATGCAATTGTCCCCTGAACCAGGAGTTTGATCAGCAAGCAGGCTAGCCAACTGCCCATGTCCCCTCCCCCTGGCCTGGCTGGCGGGATCCCACCCATGCATAAATTCAGGTATTTTAAATGCATTGATACCGTAAGTTATACTGAAATACTAAAATTGTGTAAGTCTTATGTTTTATTACTAATGGTTTAAATGATATTGAGAGAAAAATGGCTTCTAATATTCCATCAAAATCCCCAACTATAAATATTTGAGATGACTATTCAATTTTGAAAATCTTTGATTAAGCGTGAGCATGAAATATATCAAAAGATTCAAATTATTAATATTGTTTAAAGAGTATGTATGCCTCTTTCTCATCAGCTTTAGTAAAATTAACACCTAGCTAACAGAACACATACAGTTATTCCATAGTGAGTATGTAGGCCTATTGAGAATTCCAAATTTATATTATATTTAACTTTACACAATGCCTAAAAATTCAATGTAGAAACATATTTAAAATCCTGCCCTGATCTTTTTCAGTAAAAACACATTTGTATGTAAATTATACTGTACAGTGTACACCTGAAAGTGTATTGCTTTGCATTTTTCCTAAGCCCTAGCCAAATAGTTAAAGGACTTCTGAAGGATGTTTGATTTGAAAACACTTTTGAATAGAATGTAAAATAAATTTAAAAACAATTTCTTCATTCCTGCCATAAGATTGGTATGTGATATAGAACTGGTTCAATATTCAAAAGGCATTGTTTTCACTGACCTTATTAGTGTACAGACTGGCCCAGGACATAATTTGTTCTACATGTGCAAGGCAAAGTGGAATGTATATATTGTTACCAACAGTTTGCATTTTCTTAGGTCAGTAATGGAAAGGCCAGAAGAAAAAGGGAATATAGAAGACTGGACTGGTCACTCTTCTTAGAAATACTAGGTACGTGATTTCAATATTTTCTCTGCCATCCACTAGGGTTTTAATTATCTCCCAGACTTGGTTTCTTTACTCATAGATGTATAAAAAATATTTAAAATTGATAAAAGTATGTTAAAGAATGTAATCTTACCTTTTTAAGGTGATCTTTCAATCAAATGTTCATTTAAATTAAATTCAGAGGCAAATCCTCTCTCTCTAGATTAAATCTAAATTTACTTGCATTATTCATTCTAATCTCTAGGGATTAGAGGAAGACAGAAATGCTGAAATAATTCAAGTACTCCTTGTTTCCTTAAATAAAAGTTCCCACGCTTTTAAAAAAGTGAAGATCAGACCATATGGAAAGCACCTGCTAATCTATATCTGAATTATGTTAGTACTGATATTCTGTTTAAAAATCAATATTTAGCATATATTCCAGTTACATTTTTTGTGTAGCTTTTAAAAGATTTTTAAGCAATTAAAAATAACAAATAAATTTATAGTTATGGATATCACTGTATATTCATGCTATCTATCAATTTTTATTTGGTATAACAACAAACAAATGAACAAAAAAGAAAAATATATTGTAAGTTATCATTATTATTTTCAACTATAAACAGGAGAAAGTAGGCACTTTTAATGATTTACTTTGCTGGAAATAGACCTTGAGAACATAAAACCATCAAGCATACCTGTATTGCCTTCAATACCCATGCTCTTGTTGCATTTCTAAAGACCTTTCTGAAGTTAATGGTAATTTTGTATTTTCAAAATATATATATATATATATTTGAAGTGCTAAAGTAAAATTCTATTATTAGCCTGAAAGACTCCAATATAGATAGTCGCCATAAAATGTCTGGCCCATCATGAGTTCACATACATCCCTTTGCAACCAGTGTATGTGGTACACATAGCACCAGGCAAATACATCAAAAGAAAGAATGGCTATAATATACAGCAATTCTTTTTTTTAATTGAAGGTATATATTTCATCTGCAATTCATGCTTGCTCTTATTGTGTACTACTTTAAAGCTTTTCCCTCAGAATTATGGTGTAAAGGCAGCCCATAAAATAGCTAGCTGGAATTTTTACACATCACATTTTCTGGACACAATAAGTAGCAACATTATAGTCGAAATGAAAATTGATGTGGAGTGACTCCTAATAAAAAACATAGTCTTTAATTCTTCAAGAACTCAAAAATCTTAAGGTAATATGAATATAATTCCTATAAGAATAGCTCTCTGATATTATGCTTGTGGCAAGAAAGAGAAAAAAAAAGATTTTTTCTAGTTTAAATGAAAAAAAAACAACAACCTTGAAATAGAGAATTTTTTACTTTTAAAAAACCTAAATTTTATCTCCATCTAGGTATGTACAATTATATAGCTTAAAACCCATGAAGTGTAATAAGATAATGTGCAGTCAATAGATGTAATTCATTTTAAGGGAATTTATCAAAGTATAACATTAAATAAGAGATGTAAAACATCCATGTGCACCACATTTAATTTCAATACCCACTGCACCCTTTGCCTTTTTCACTTGCACACTCTCTGTGGTAATAGTTAATTTAGTTTATTTGCCTTTCCAATAAGAATGTATGCTTCTTGAGCTTAAAAAAAAATCATTCAAGTTGGTCTCTTTGTTCCTACGTCCATACTTCAAATAAACTGTGTTCCTATTAAGATTTTTTAAGAATGAATAAATAAGGGAGGGAGAGGAAGGAAAAGGAAGACAGAGAAGAAAATTCAAGCCATGGTGAAAGCCTCTCTCTACGGAGACATACTTAAGACATTCCAACCTAATGCTCTTTGAAAATTAATATTTCCACACATGCATCTATCTATTAGTGCCAAAAAGAGAGGGGGCTCTCAAGGACCAAAGCTTAAATCAAATGGGTATGAAGAAAATAAAGACATATTTTGTTGAAAACAAAGGTTTGTTATTGGATTTTGTAAAAATGGATACTCAATTGTTATTGAATGTCTTATTTTCTGGATTGTTCTCATTCTAGCTACAGAATTCTCAGGCAAATGACATAACCTCGGTGACTCAGAGTCCTTGGAGGCAAAATGAAGGTAAAAATACCAGTCTTTCCTATTTAAAAAGTCATACAAATCAAATGAGTTACATGAAATAAAGTGATTGTCATATTCTATTAAAAATATTTGACAAGTTATTGACTATACATCTGACTGTTTATATTCATAAGATTTCATTTACAGATTATCTAAACTCAGATAATATATATTTTGATTGCTAAATGTGATAAGCCTGATTAAGCAATTTTTTGCCTCATTAAATTATTTAATTTTAAATTCATCAGACATGTTAACTTAGTGATTTATTGTGGTGCAAAATCCTTTACAAGTTTCAAAAGATGGAGTTACAGAACAAAGAGCAAGCATTTGGGTTGCTCACAAAGCCCCACTTGAGAGGGGTTTAAAAATTCCTTTGACATCACATGAGATAGTTTCAAATCACAGAAGATTTTCTACAATTCAATAGCAAAATCAAAGGCTCAAAAAGAGTTGGCAGAAGAATGAGGTAAAAATGTGATTATGAAAGGCAAGCTAACAAATAGTTCATCTACCAAAATGGTACACCTGTGCAATCACTGCCTTTGCATGTGCATGATTGTAATATGATATTCAGGAAAGAGAAGCATTTGCGAAGATGGATTTCTCAATGTGAGTATACTAGATCTTAAAGAGTTTATAGACATTGGCAGAGTTTTTAATGAGAAACGACATGACTGAGCTATACAGAATTTTTTTAAAAAAGGAATAAAGAGAAGGAAGAACAGAGGGAGGAAGGCAGGGGGAAAAAGGAGGGAGGGAGGAGGGGGGAAAGAAAGAAAAACAAAGTGAGCCTCCCAAAAGCATATATATATATATATATATATATATATATATATATATATATATGCCTTAATTTTTAGTAAACAGTCTTGCCAGGGAATTCTATTTGTATTTGCAAGCTCCCATTAAATATGTACATACACATATGAACAGAGTAAAGAAAGAAGAGTGTTTAATGTACTGTCAGTGTCAGACTGCATTTACTTAATAGTTTACTTAACAGTATGAACTGTGGCAGTTATGTTCTATAAACTGCCTGTAAAATGAAGAGAGAAATTTGGACCAGCAGCTAGAGTCTGCAGCCTCTTAAGATAGATTGTGGCTTGCCCTTTATAATCAGGACATTGGGGAAGAAAACCATTTCTTTGGAGTGAAAATACTTTAGGATTCCTGGTGTCCAGGGGAAGACCACAGGTGTCAGAAGCCAGGTTCTTCCCCCCCTGGGAGCAGTTTCAGTGCATGCACATGACATGCTTACATGCTCTTGAGTGCAGCCTATTGTAATGACCGGAAAGAAGAAATCAGCGGAAAGAATTTCTTGCAGAAATAAGTAAGCATTACCTCGGGAGCCAGTTTTAGGCTAGAAGTGATAGGAAGATAACATAGAAAGTTTCTGACCTCTATTCTTCTTCTCAAAAAACATGCTTTGATGAGGTGTGGGGAGATGGAGGGAGTTTACTTGTGGAGCAGGACTCTGATTACACAGAGGATGTCAGTTCTTTCTTCAGAACAAAATTTAGTTTGAATTATTTGCTCTTAGAACTTGCTATGTATACCTATTCACCATATGAACTCACCAACTAATTCCATATTTTGGGATCAATAAGGAAAGTACCATTAACATTGGATCCAAAAGTTAGCTAATTATTTCTATTAATTACATTAATGTTATTACATTCATGCATTTTTATCTTACTCTCATGTGAACATTTTAAAATAGCTTACCAAATGTACCCCACAAAGCAACATTCTCTCTCAGTAGCATCCTGAAAAATAACTCATGAATTTCTACTATATTTATTATTTTACATTGCTTTGCATCTATTTCTACAGCTATTAATTACCCTGCTTAACTAATTTTCATACTTTGCCCCTAAACTCAGCTCTCAGTGACCTTGGCTCAGACAAATACTAGGAATACACACAAAGCAAATAATTAAAATTAAAATAATGAGAATCATAACCTCTCTAATCAAACCTAATTCATGAAATGGAGGAATTTATTTCACAGTAGACCATACACATAACAGACTATCATAATAGACATTCAGAAGGTTAGAATTTGCAAGACTCCCATGATCTTATCTCATCAACTCTATAACAACTGATGAGTTTAGAGACCCTGGGGGGGGGAATAAATCTGATTGATGTGGTCTATACAATTACACAAGGGGCAGAGTTAGCTGACACAAGTATCCCAACTTCTTGCCTGTTAACAGGGGTCGCCTGCTGCTTGGAGAGGAAGTCCTTTGTGGAGGTGTGGGTGCTGATGCTTAGAGGACCAGCATGGAAGAGTTTGAGAAGGAAATATAAGATGGGGAACCTGAAAGAATCATATGAGCTATACCAGAAGCAGCTGGGTATAATACTAAACGCAACAGTCATTGGAATGATTATCTTGAGCAAATCACTTAATATCTTGGAGTACTAAACATTTATTAAAATTTGAATAAGCTGCAAACAGATAACATATGTGGATCACTTATTTTTCCAAATGGCTTTTTGATTTAATAGATAAACTTAAACACAAGAGTCTAGGACTAGGTGGTCCCTAAGATTACAGTTAATTGGAGAACTGGGATGTAAGTAATTTTGCAAAATTATGATGATAATTTCTGCTTTATCTAAGCCTTAAAGTTGTTTGGATAAACAAATAATGTAATTATATGGAAAATATCATTGAAAACTGGTTCTAATCCCATTTTGCCTGAGACAGAGGAGTTTTTCTGGACATAGTACTACTATAGTAAAAAGAATAAAGAGAATATATAGCAAAAGAAGAGACCATAGTTTCCTGAGACATAAAACTAAAAATCCAGGCATGGCAAAACAGGACATTTTGGTTTGGATATTCATTTAATCTCGTGACCATGAGGTATTCTTTTATTACAATTTATATCAGAGTAGATGAATTTTAGACATGGCTCCAGCTATATGAATTCTAGTCCCAAATCCACTACCAGCAAGGAGAATGACATTAAGTCAATCAATATTTTTTTTAGTTTCATTTGCTTCTTCTATAATGCAATCCATGAACTAAAAGTTCTCCAAATTTCATTTCAGCTCAGAAACTCTTGTGATTTGGTCATTGCAAGGTACAGTTTTTGGTTATGTGGCTCTTACTTTACATTTGCATCTCATTACAGTGATGCCATCCTCAGACATCGAGTGAGATTGGTAGAGTCAGTGACAAGACTAGCTAATATTCTTCAGAGAATGTGAAATATAACTGCATAGATATTGTTTCAATCCCTCCTCCAGTACTTACTGGCCAGAGAACCTTGGGTGGTGTAAGCTTTTAATGTCTAAGATTTCTCATTTGAGATGATGTGTAATTTTGATTATTGAAAGAGACAGTGTGGCAATGTCAGGCACACCGTAAGCAGTCCATAATTTTTTTTTCTTGCATGCTTTCATTTTGACATAACAAGTAGCTTTAGCTAAAAGATTAAAACATAATAAATAACTTACAAAATAGTAAATTTCTGTTACCTAATCATAATGAATATTTAACCCCCCACCCCAACATAGAGGTCACCTATTTGTAATCACTGTGACCTGTTTTTCTAACCCCAAGACTAATATCTTTATAATTACATTTAAAAATAAAGTGAAATAAAGAATCCAAATATGAAATCTATAGCATCACTAAATTTAACTTTTGAATTTCTATGAATACTTATTCCTAATGATTCCCTTGCAATTTCAGTAATTAGCATAAATGATTTAAATTAAGCATTTTTGGCTCAATGACAATAGCTATAGCTACTATGGTTATTTATTGTATGAATTACTGCAAAGCACTTCTTTTTTTCTCTCCTAGGTAATGTTAATTTGTTCTGGAAGCAGCAAAAGAAACCAGTTGTCCTGTCATAACAGCCATTCTGTTGGCAAAGAATCACTTTAAGTCCTTGTTGAATTTATATGGAATACATTAAAAGATTCTGTTCTTGAGTGGCTCATTTTACTCATTCTCTATATTTATGCATCAATTAATATGCATATGTATCTTCAATATAATTATATAAAGCATATACATCACATACACATGCATATAACTGACAAAGTAATGTTTTAAAAAATCAGTTACTATAGGTGTTGATTTCATTCAAAGCATATTAGCATTGTTAACACTTAGCATACTGTCCTAATTTGAATAATCATTCTCAAAAAGGGATGAACAAGTTCCAATTTGCAATATCAAGTAGGTTCATAAGAAAAGAAGGTTATCATTTTTTTTTAATGAATGGTGCAGCTGACCCCTTCATTCAAGGTCAAACTATGTAAATATTAAAGTGACTCATGAGGCATGAATATTCATTTCACACATAGACATACACACATCAATATTTGTTTTCCTATAAGTCACAGGTATGGCAGAGATCCCTCATTAAATAGAATTTTTGTGTTTGAAATCTGTTACTAGTTTATCAAAGCACCTGGATGCATTTGCTATACATATGGAATTCGATCCAGAATGCCACCTGGGTATCTGCTTTCTGTATAGGCTTTGACACTTTGAAGTACATACCCAGGATCGGTCGCTCTTGAAAGTAGAGTCCTAAGTTGAATACTGTGTTATCCTTGTCCACATGGCCTTCCTGCAGAGCTGAAGACTCGTGGGCAGGGAATGAGCACTAACTCTTGTTCCTGCCTCCCTGCTACCTGGCTCCGGCCTCCGACTTCTGCGGCCTGAATTGCTGCAAGAGTGCTGATTGGTCTGTCCGATGCAGCCTTGCCTCTTTCAAATATGTTTTCCACATTCAGTCAAAGCTGATCAAGTCCATCTCTTGCCTCAAAGTATTTCCAAGCCCTCAGGATAAAGTTCAAAATTATTAACGTGACAGAGGAGTCCCTTGGTGCTCTGTCCTGTTAGCTCTGCTCCCACTGTTTTGAGACACTGTCAGTGCTCAGAATTTGGTCTGTGTATTCTTGCCTCCAGCTCTATGCATATTCTATGTCTTCTGCTCAAACTGTTAGCTCTCCCCCTTCAACCTCCCCTGAGGCAATATTTTATCAAGTGCTCATGATTGCCCCTATGTGATGTTATAGATCACCTACTGGGATGTGAGATTTCCCATACTATATCATAATTGCTCATTTATGTCTTTGTTTCACCCATAGATTCCCTTAGAAACTCTATGAATGTGAGGATTATTCATAATCAGCTGTTATATCTCTAGCAGAATACCTGTAACTTTTAAAAATATGTATTTTATTGATTTTCTACAGAGAGGAAGAGAGAGGGACATAGAGTTAGAAACATCAGTGAGAGAGAATCATCGATCAGCTGCCTCTTGCACACTAGCTACCTGGGATGTGCCTGCAACCAAGGGACATGCCCTTGACCAGAATCAAACCCGGGACCCTTAAGTCTGCAGGCTGACACTCTATCCATTGAGCCAAACCAGTTTCGGCAGAATACCTGTAACTTAATAGATGTTTATAAATATTGATAATGAATAAATACAATAAATTAGGGTTAGTTGTACCACAAGTCATGAGCTCATGAGATGTATTTTTTAATTTAATTTTAAACAAGAGTGTAATTTTAAAGCTGGAAATATGCTCTACTAAATAAAAGAGTAATATGAAAATGTAAATCATTCTATGTTGAAATATATAAGTGTTTATCCTCCTTATAAATATTTTTAATTTATTTTAATTTGAAATCCTGTTACTCAATTTTACCAACTGTAAAATACTCTTTTCTTCTCTCAATTTAAGGAAAGCAAGTATGAAAAAATTAGCCTTATTCTTAGCCTTTGTTGACACTCCCCATCTAACTCCTTTGCCTACCCTATATAAATCACTTTACTTACTGTTATGGTTACCTATTGCTGCACCGCAAATCACCCCAATTCAAGGGGAATGATAATCACATTTGAACATCCTCATGGTTCTGCACATTGACACAGCAAGTTGGTTGTTAGTCACCATCTGTCACGTGGCCTTAGTCAGATGGTGGGACTTGAGTTATTTTAATGGCTTTCTCATTTCAGTGTCTGGTGATGGGTGAGGGCCGTCACCTGGGACTTCAGTGGGACCTATCAGTTAAAATACCTGCCTGTGGCTGCTCCACAGGGACTGGCTTCCTCACAGCACGGAGGCTTGGTTCCCGCACAGTCAGGAACCCAGCAGAAGCTGCACATCTTTTCTAACCTAATCTCACAAGTCATGCTTTTTCATTTCCCCTATATTTTACCTTTTGGACATTTATAAGGTCATCCATGTTTTAAAGGGAAGAGAAATGGATTCTACCTCTTGATGGGAGGAATGTCCAAAAACTTGTGGATGTGTTTTAACTCCAACAAACTCATCTAACCACTTGTTTCCAAACATTCTTCTAAATGGCCCACTCCTTCTTCACTTGTCCATCCCACGGCAATCTGGCTTCCTCTATTTTCAGTCTGTTTCTGCATACATGTTTTGCTATATGTCTAAGAGATGAGCTCAGTATGTTGGAGAGTGTGTGTACATGAGTACTTACAATCATATGTCCATGTGGACAAGAGTATGCTTGTGCTTTATCTGAGAGTATGGCACCTGCGTAATCACATGTGTGAAAGCATGCAGATGCCCCATTATGAACTCTTAATTATCACCACAAAATTCCCTTTGCCTTATTAAAGCTATTGCTGTGCATAGAAAAGCTTTAAAATGTTTCTTTCTAATTAAAACATTTTCATTTTCTTAGGTTGCAGCTTACTTTTTCTGAATCAAAAGTAGTAGATTCTCTTTTAAAATATTCTGTTTGGGGTGATTAAAAGAGTTTTGAAATTAGATAGTGGTAACAGTTGTACAACATTGCCAATGCAATTGATGCCACTGAACTCTACACTTAAAATTGTTTTAAATTTAAAAGAGGGTTAGGCAGAGAGACACGCAGAGAAAGAGAAACAATAATTTTAAAAATGATTAATATTAAATTATACAGTTTAAATGGGTGAATTTTATATGTTAATTATATCTCCACAAAGCCATTAAACATATTCAAGGGACAGAGAGGGATATTTTCCCCCCACAATTCTAGAGTGAGGTGTTTAGAGTCATAGAACATTTAACTTAAAAAAAACTCATAGGATTATATATTGTGCAACCAATAGATCTCTAAACAGTGATATGAGGCCTACTGGTTATGCTAGTGTAATATGTACTTTATCAGCTTGTTATTCAAGGTTCATGCCAACTTTTAGTTTCTGGACATTGTTCCAGGTTTCTTGTGTTTTTGTTTGTTTTGTGGACAATTATTAGAGGCTCTTCATGCTTAAAAACCAGTGACATTGTGGCTATGCTCACACTAAGTGAGCATCATATATTACCTACACATATAAGGACCATCCCTACACTGACAAGAAACAAATTCAGGCAGTGAGTAATTCTAGATGACCTTATACAGAAATTCTTTTCAATTTTATATATAACCCCTTTCTCTGTTTTCTTTATAATGACTCCCATCATTAAAATTCTTGGCTCATGAGTGAAAATGTGGGAGTGGAATCAGCATATGGAAAAATACATGTGGAACAAAAAGTGAAAATATAAAAACATCTGGGTGTGGAATTTGGTGTTATGTTTGTTTTCATTTCAGGCTGGGCCAAAGAATAATAAAAAAAAATGTTCTGTCCACCCTCCTACCTTCAGCAAAGCTCGTTTCAAATGAGCTCTGGCTATAGATCACACCATCATATTTCATAGTATCCTGTTCTGATCCTACCCTAGTCCATCTCAGCTCATCCATCCCCTCCCATCAGGGTCACCTGTCCATAGTCTTTCCGTCAGCTAGAGCTCTGCTTGTCAGTGGTTAGGGAAAACGTAACTGGTTTGACTAATCTGAACAGGCTTCTTCTGCTCCCATGCATGTCTGTTAAGACCACATGGAAA